>JAJMLV010000005.1:76227725-76241880 GCA_027123465.1 Erythroxylum coca
AACAATTTATGGCGCACTCAGAATAATTTTTCAAACCCATTAACCACGTTAATCCCAATAAAATTGTCTTAGGCACGTAAACCGGGAATATCATGTATACATGCACAGTAATTCCATGTACACAAATGTGACTGTGTATCAATCCAATTACGCATGAACAGTACTAATTAATCTCTATCAATCCCATCCTATGGCAAATTTACTATTTAACCCTTCCTAACGGGGGTGGGATGTTACATTAAGTCAACCTCTAAAATTGAAATCTTTGGCAGGTAGAAAACTCCCATCAAGTTTCATGTTTCTTCAATGAAGTTTTAGAGATCAAACATACTATGCACCCTCATATCAAACACTGCATCAACAATGGTCGAGAAACTTGGGTTTGGTTTGACAATTGGTTGGATATCAACCCATTAGTAGATCACCCGTTATACTCTCGGTTAAGATTACGTCTGCCAACTAATGCTCGTGTATCTGAACTTATGGAGGATGGAGGTTGTAGAAGAAATTTTAGAGGTTTTGCACTACTGCAGGAACACTTGCCTCTTCTCACTGATACTACCTCTGCTAATAGCATCTGCTGGCTCCCTAACCCAAAAATATGTCTTCACCAATGCTTCTTGTCATCAAATTTTCAGAATCGAGTTACAAAAAGTTCGTTAGTTTAAACTCATATGGAAAAATAATATTATCTTCAAAGCCTCTGTCATTACGTGGTTGGCTATTAAAAACCGTCTTCGAGCTAAATATCGGTGGTTTAACTCGGCTAATAAGGTATGTGTCCTTTGCAAGAATGCTGATGAGAACAGGGACCACTTGTTTTTCTATTGTATTTATTCCAAATCTATTTGGAGTAGAGTTCAATACATGGTGGATGCTACAAATCAAATTTTTGGTTGGGCAGACACATTAAGGTGGTTCATCAAGAGGACTAAAAGTGGTAGAGCGAATGTTATCCTTCTTAAAGTAGCCTTCACCACTACCATCTACATGATTTGGAGAGAAAGAAATTAAAGAATATTCAAACAAGTTGGAGAAGAAAGGCAACGACTAGCAAATATAATTCTGAATGGAATACGTACTATTGTAGTGGCAAGGAAAGTAGAGCATAAGTTAACAACAGGAATGAGAACAAGGTGGCACCTCTAATGTTAATATGTGTGATATAGTTCGTTAAAACTACAAACATTACTTGTATTCTGCTTAACTTCTGTCATTTATGGGGATAGACTAGGTTCACAACTTGTCTATGCTTATTTTGTACATTTTGTAATAGTGAGCTATAGTAAATGAATCATTTTCATTTTTTTTAAAAAGTTATTGTTTCCTACATTACTGAGGTTTTGATTATGTGCTTGAAGGCCACGACCATTGGAGTTAAAATTGTTTTGCATTATGCGATTGGTAGAACTAGATTGATGTTTTAGACCATAAAAAGCAAATTGATGAGTCGATGTGTTCGTATTGAACCACATTTGATGCTGATCATATCCTTGTAACATAGAGACCATTCCAGTAAGGATGGACGTGGTGGTTTTAACATAGTTATGGTGAAAGATTCATACTTTGATGTTAGACTTATGAGTAGATAAAAAACCTTAATTTTGTCAATTACCAGACTTACAAATGTAACTGACAAACAACTGCTGCTAGGTTGTCGCAGATGCTTTTGAAGTTGTGAACATGTTCACCAATTGTGACGTTATCATCTTTGTAGAGATATGTTGATTGTTGAATTCTCTTTCTTGGGAGTCTTGGGCATAGGCTTCTTTAAGAGCATTTTAGACATATTTGGCTATATCTTGGCCTATGAGAAGACCAAGAGCTTCTTGAGAGAGAGTGCCAATAAGCCATCCACCAAGAAGTCAATTTGATTTTCTTCATGTTGTGATTTTGTTAGCTGTTGATGTAGAATCATCTGCTGTTGGTTCAACCGTTTCACCAGTGAGATGTCTGATCAATTCTTGGCTTTCTGCAAATTCTAAAACTTGATCTCGCCATGGTGGGTAATTGCCTTGTTTTAATTTTAGAGTGATGAAGTTGTTGACATTGTCTGAAAGATAATTCTTTTTTTTTAATTGCTTACAGCAGCTCTGATACAAAGAAGAATTTTGGTATGAAAGTAAACTTTGTCCTTCTATTTAACATGAGCAATAAGGAGAGTTTGTACATCATATTTATACTAAGATAAGGGTAACAACTGAATAAGGAAGATGAGATAAACATAAAGACTATAATCCCTTTAATAAAGCTAAAATTATCTACTTGACTGCAATTGAGCTGCACTCAAGTCAATCATATCACTCGTGAATATCTCTAATGTTGATTATGAGGATCACATGCATCTTTATCCCTCCTAACAACCTTATCACTCCAAAGTATCCTCGTCTTGCTCTAATTGTGGAGTTGAACAAGGCTAAGTTGTGTTAATAAATTCAACTTGTCATAAGTTTGTTGGGTTGGTCTTAATTCGACGAAGTTGTTAAAGTAAATATTAGTAGATTAATAGGTTGAGGCATTCATGTACTTCCAAACTCAAATTAGTTATTAATGATTCTCAATATGAGTAAATTAAATTAAATATTAACTAATTTTATTAGAATTAATTTAACCTAATTTCATTAGTATTTAATGAAAATTTAATTCTATATATAGTGGAATTCTATTTTAATTGAATTGATTATTTTAAATAATTAGGCTTTTTATATGAATTCAAGACAAGAAAAATTTTAAAGTGATAATAAATTCAAATTTGCCTAACATTTTAAATGTTTTTTTTTAATTTAGGAAATTTTTTAAAAAAAATTATCAATTTAATGATTAACTTTTTAAAATTTGTATAATTCAGGTCAAAAGTTATTTTTATTATTACTGCATATCTACTAAATATTATGTGGATGTCCATTTATAATCAAGTTAGTAAACGTAATATTGTAACGTAATTCATTATGAGTTATGAGCTATAAATATAAATGTAAGTAATGTAAAGATTTTTTAAATTTATAAAAATTTAATTACTAAATTAAAAATTTTAATACTAAATTTAAAAAAAAAACTTATAATTACTTATAATTCATATTTATAACTCATAACTTGTAACTTTTATATCCTAGATAATCCATCCATCCAAATTCTTAATCTTAATTTTCGTCTGCCAGTTCTTCCTTTCTTCTTCGTCCCTGTCCTTCTCAATCTATGTCGCAATCGAGAATCCTTATCAGTTTCTGTGGCAAATCGAAAACGGAAAGAGATTGATCTTATGTTTTCTTTTTTCAGCGATCTCTTATGATCAACTTGGAACCTGGGCCTTCTCTGAATCCTATCTACTTTTCATGGTTTTTAATCTAAGTTCTAGTGATATTCAGTCATTCCTCTCTTGTCTTCTCGGGTTACTTGCATTAAAAAGTAATGATTTACTCTGCCCGAATCATTATTTTACACATTGTGAAAGTTGAAGCAAATGGGCGAGCCAATTTTCAAGATTGAGAACACCGTATCATTGGCAATGAGTATGCTGAACTCGGCCCAAACCCTTTTTTTTGTCAATAAAAATTAAAATAATGTTATTTTTTATGGATATTGGCTCGTGTCAAGACAGTCTGAGTCCGAGCTCGGTTCAAAACTCGACTTTTGAACAAAATTAGGCTCAAAATTTAATTTGATTCGTTGATTTCAGATTGAGTTAGATTCGGGTCAAATTTAACCTAATTTTTATTTTTAAATTAAAATAAAAACGATGCCATTTTTATAAATATTGAGCCGATTAGGGTAACTTGAGCTTAAGTTCAACCTGAGGCTCGACTTTTGAAAAAAATCAAGTCCTAAGTTTGCCTGAGGCTCAATTTAGCCGGTTGACTCAAGGTTGATTGGGATTGTATTATTACCAACTTTATTGTTGTGTTATTAATCCCATTTGTTCTAATATTTTTGTTATCTGATCATGACGTACCAAATACAAAAATTAGGAGGCCGACTAGAGATTTAACTCGATTGTAATGAAATTATTTAACCTTAATTTTAAAAATTGAGTCACTCAAAATGATAATATTTTAAAAAGTTGTATTAAAATAATATCGATTTGGACGGTCTGCAATTGAAATGTGACCAAATTTTGAGCTAAGGGGCGGCTGCCATCTCTATTTAAATTCGATGATGATGAAACCATATTGAAGAACTTTGGCCTGCAATTGCGAAGCAGCAAACGTCCAGAAACTGCAGGTTGCCAGTGCTGTCACCAATATCAAGAGATGGATGATACTAACATCCTCAAATCTTCAACTTCTTCAGTGAACCCTTGCCAATAAGCTCCAAAACCTCAAAACTACAATCTTTTAGATGCAGCTTCACAAGAATATCAACTTCCCACACAAGCTTATCCAAACTAATAATTGATTCAAGCAACACATCTTCCAACGACGAACAGTTGAGTTCAGTGGTTGCCTGAGACTCAGGTATGGCTATATCCAAACTAATTTGCGGCAACTTGCTAAGGAGATTGTGAAATGGGAGGCACAGAAAGAAAAGATGAAATAGCAAAAAGGAAGAAAATCAAAAGAAGCAAGGAATTAGAGAGGCAAAAAAAAAAAGAAGAGAGAATTCAAATAAACATATTATTTTAGATAAATAGATTATAAATAAATAAACAATCTTTCTACTAATAAGAGGTAACAGTATCTACACTAAATCTTTGTAAACTCCGCATTTAATGAAATTTATACTGAGTTGTTATTATAAAATATAGATTACAAATTATAAATTATCCATACGAATTATAGTAAATTTGTATTGAATATTCAATTGTTAAGTTAAAAGTGTGTATTAATTATATTAATCAAAATTTATTGAAAGATTTAATTTAATTAATTTTTAAAAATTAATTAATAAATTAAATATATGTTTTGAATTTATTATGTATATTTAAATATTTCCCTAAACTTTGCATTTTGGTTCCCCTAAAGACAAGATTTCGGTTTTGTAAAGGTCACCGTCCAGTCAGGAAGTTATTTGAGGATAAGTCCGAAGCAGACACGCAAACGTAATAACTAAAGACAGAAAAAGTAACCAACTTCAATGCATTAAAAAAATTAAATAACATAAAATAAAAGCACCCATAAATCTCCGCCTCTCGAATCCACCATGATTACGGGGATGGTGGTGGTCTAGTGGGTGGAGCTTCAAGCAATCCCACCATTATTCCCCACTCCTCTACCCATCTCTAGGATACCCACCACCCATTTTTTATATTCCCTCTATTCTAATCCAGTCCTTTCTTGTTCGTGTTTTTCTTCATAGATCCAAAAAAAAAAAAATCAGCTTTTTTTCATGGGGAACAGCAGCAGCAATGGTGTCAACAGCCGGCGTCATCAAGGTAACAGCCGGAGAAACCACCCGCCGCCGCCTCCCCCGGTGACACCTCAACCGGAGATCACCGCCAACCGGTACGTCTTCGCAGCGGCGACGCCGTACCCTTCCCAGTACCCCAATCATAATCCTCAGCCGTACTACCAGTACCCCGGTTACTACCCGCCACCCTCGATGCCGGTTCCATTGCCGGCGCCGTATGATCATCACCACCGCGTGGACCCCGCACAGTGGATGGGCGGGAGATGCCCCATGATGGCTCCGCCTCCGCCGTACGTGGAGCACCAGAAGGCGGTGACGATAAGGAATGATGTTAATTTAAAGAAGGAGACTTTGAGGCTTGAAGCTGATGAGGAGAATCCTGGGAAGTTTCTTGTTACTTTCACGTTTGATGCTACTGTTGCCGGGAGGTAATAAAGATTGAATCTTTTATGTGGGTTTTGTGTTTAATGTATTTGCATTTGCTTTTTTAAGGATGTAGGTGTCGTCTTCGGACATAGCCTTAAGGTTTTACGGTTGTTGGGGTTTGAATGTGTGGTTAATTGAGTCACTTGTTTCCCTGAATATGATGCTTCATTCCGAATAAGTCCGTTTGTTGACCGCTTAATTCTGTTGTAGCAGTTTAGCCTGTGATTATACCGTCTCAGATGGTTTTGTGTCGACACAGTAATTGGGATTTGTTTGGCTTTGTAGTTGAGGATTATGACTTAAGCTCAGTTTCTTGTAGTTGTTCAGTTACCATAGTTATGTCCAGGTCTGAAAAGGTAGCAATGTGGAAGCTGTTTGTGTTTTGCATTTGTGAATTGTGAATTACATTAAATGCAACTAAAAAAATTGCATTTTTAGCATTTGGACAGCTCAAAAGGAAATAGATGTGGACTATTGTAATTGCTTAGAGAGTTCTTCTCAATGAAGTGAAGGTTGCTTTCAACAGAATTACTTATTTCATATGAGCTTGTGGGTTGATCTTATGCTTTTGAGAATTGTTAGACAAATGATCCTTCACAAGAACTTTGAAACCGTTCACATTCAAAGACTGATCCCATTTCTCTATAATTAAGAATTGTTATTCCAGCTTCTTGGTAATGCTCAGATAGCATGGTGTCATTTTCTGATGACATTAAATGGTTAACTCATAAGACTTGAACTGTTCTATAATTTGTTTCTTTGACTCTGTTTCCAACATTCATTATATGAGAAAAAGTCATTTGATGCTGCACAATGGAGTTTATGTATGTGTATTGAGTTCTTACATAAAAGCAATTATTTTCTGCATGTTTTGCTTTCTTCCTCAATTTGTCTGTCTCCTTAGTTGGAATTCTTGGTTGTTATAAACCTCGATTTTTGAAATTGTTAAATGATTCCCCACTAATCATTCGACACTATAGTTTTCTGTAACATCCTTCTCAGGATTATATTTTGTTCTTTTTCACCCATTTTCTTTTACCCTCTCTGATTTTATTACTATCAGGATTAGATGTGTTTGAAAATCAGACCATGTATTGTTTATGGGTGTATAGTCTATGTTCTGTTATACTACTTGACATAAAAATTGAATTTTTCTTGAAGGTGCTTTTTAAGTTGTAGGTTGCATATACTTTTGCTAAAAGTCTAACTTTTGGTTTTTGTCTCTTGAGTTTGCTGTCGTTGTTTGTATATTATCTCCTTCTAACATGGTTGAATTATTCTCCTCTATGAACAGCATTACTGTTATCTTCTTTGCCAAGGAAGGAGAGGACTGCATCCTGACTCCATTGAAGGAAAGTGTTCATCCACCAGTGACAGTTAATTTCGAACAAGGTCTGGGCCAGAAGTTTCGGCAACCTTCAGGTTCTGGTATTGACTTCACGTTATTTGAGGAGAGCGAATTATTACAAGTGGGTGAAACGGATATCTATCCACTAGCAGTGAAGGCAGAGGCAAGTCCTGTGAACCAGAATGGATCAGATGGAAACCCAATATCTGGGGCCACGAACTCTCAGATAACACAGGCAGTGTTTGAGAAGGATAAGGGTGAGTACCAGGTGAAGGTAATGAAGCAGATTCTGTGGGTAAATGGCATGAGGTATGAACTGCAGGAGATATTTGGGATTGGAAATTCAGTTGATAGTGATGTTGAGGCTAATGACCCAGGAAAAGAATGCGTCATTTGCCTTTCAGAACCAAGAAACACAGCTGTTCTTCCATGCCGACATATGGTAAGCAACAACTCATTGAATCTCTTTTTTTGTGGGGATGCGTAGGTGAGAGAAAATTACATAGTTTATCCTTTATCAGTGGCTTGTAACTTTAGAAACTTATCATTTACTGCAATGCCTTGCAAGTCAAAGACTTCCCATTGCAATGGAAATCATTGCATTGAGATGAAGGACCATATTGAACAGCTGGCATTCAGATGTAATGTTTGCAGTCATGGTTTGATAGGAATATCAGTAGAGATTTGTATTATTTATGTAGATGTAGGGTACAGCAGTAGTATATATCTCCTGGAAGATAGCTTCCAGGCCACTAAAATATCTATATTTCCAGAATATGAATGATGATCCCTCCCCCTCTCTATCAGATTCCTCTATATTCCCTACATTACCTTCACAATCTCTCTCTCCATAACTAACTCCTAACATCCTGCCTATGTGGCATTTACCCCCCTTCCCCAACTTACCCCTACGAATCTAGGTCTGGATGGGCTTAGTGGGCTGTATACTAACACTAACAGGCTGAGCACTAGGAGGAATGCTAACATGGTTAAAAATTGAAATGACATAAAGAGGATAGAATACTAGATCTAGTGCACTAATCATGGTGGTTGCAGAATGTATACTTTTCGTTATCATTTTCTTGTTCTACTTTTGTTGCATAAGAATGTCAAAAGACTGGAAGTTTGATCGCACAGATCACAGGCAGCTTGAATGCAATTTATTGGTTCCTTCTATTTAGTAACTTTTTAGTTGGGCATTGTTTTGGTAATGGCATATGCTTACTTAATCTTCTCATTTATGCAGTGTATGTGTAGTGGATGTGCAAAAGTTTTGAGATTTCAAACGAATCGGTGCCCCATTTGCCGTCAACCTGTTGAGAGGCTTTTAGAGATAAAAGTCAATAATGGGCCTGATGAATGAGGAAAGGAGACAATGCCCCCTTTTCCTTGTTGTATAGTAATTTGTTGTTGTTTCTCACTTTCTTTCTACCCTGGTTTTTCTACCTTTAGATCTTATGCGTAATAACCGACAAGGAATTGTAATCAACATGCAGTATTGTGCAAGATAAATTGCTGGCATTGTGCCAAAAACATGTATGCCAATACCTTCATCTCGAGCATGAGCACATGGTCGCAAGGCTAACTTTTCAGGAATCTCATATAATATATGGTCGTATGTGTCTGGTTTGTCCAGCCACATTTTCTGTTACTAGTTCTTTTTATCGCCTTGTGTTGATTTAAACAGGAAAAGAAGAATGTTATTTTAATTCAATCCTGATTGAGCAAAATCCATGCATGCACATCCCTGGAGTTATGAAGATAGAGAAAGCAGCTTGAGGCTATGTCCTAGGAGCTTTCTTACCTGCAGGTTGTAGGATTTGGCACTTGAGCTTCTACCGTCTTGGCAGAGCCTGCATGGCACTCTAAGCTTGCCTGCTTCTTTTCTCGATCAGGAATTGGTACGAGTATGGAATTATCCTGTTGTACGTAAATAGAGATGTCTTTCACGCCGAAAAGGCTTGTATGCTTTAACTGCATGAAAATTTTGGTAATGTGGGTAAATTAACCTAAGAGATTACCTTTTGCTTTATGAGAAAAAAGGGCTTTTGTGATTATTAGCAACCGAAAAGTATTAGCATTTAGCAACTGTAATCGCCGTCAGGACTGGAAAAGTGGAGTGAAAATGGCCGACAAAGCATGTTACACGTTTCACTAGTTTGTAACAGTATCATATGCCCAAAAGAGTTCAAGACATGCGAGTAGAACAAGTTATGCACGCAATAAATTTGTTGTACATCATAGAAAGCAAACGGTTGCTTATGAAGTTCAAGTTCCCAACCACAAGGCTGACATATATAGATAACAAATGGTTGCTTATTTAGCTATAGTGCCCAACCACAAGGCAACTTCGGATGATTATGCTTCAAGAGCTCACATCCTGCAGGAACATCTCAGAACAACAACAAACAAATACGTAGTATGTAAGAGAAGACAAGCCTCATTCAAAGATTATAACGAACATAGGGTGTCTAATCTCCCCACCATTGATGGACAAAGATACCACTGCTTCTAAGGCTCTTGAAGAGGTCCATACAATCCCCCTCAACCAAGCCTTTACCATCCAAACCATCCGAGCAGTTAAGGAACAGCTCGTCAACAAAGCATATGGTTCCGCTTTTAAACAAGTCGATGAGAAATTTCAGTTCTACCTTCCCTGTTTTCATCTTCAGTACCACAAAATCAGAGAACTGAACTGTTTCCTTAAACCAAGCAAGAAAATCAAACCCTTCGTCTACCATTGACGGATCAAGATCTTCAAATTGAGGATTCTGAATAGCCTTTTCTCCCGACAGACCTGGATAGTAAATGAAGGTAATGCCAGGCTTCTTGACATAGGAAAGCAGAACTGACGTGTTATGGTCGACAATATACGTATTGAAAGAGTTTTGATTCACAGGATAAGGTGGAAAAGACGTAGAATTCAGATTCTCCCCGAGGCCGATGTGAACATACACTAATCGCTTCCTGGAATGCATATCAATAAAATCCAGCAAATAAGCAATCCTTTTTTCATATCCAATTTGCTTACTTACCGTTAAAGGCTCAACATATTCCATTAAAGGTCTGTTATTAACCACAGATTGGCACTCAGCTGGCAAGTGAAATTGCTGGAAATAACCAGTAGTGTCAATTCTTTTCTTGAGAACAACCAGCGTAAAACCCTGAACATAACCAACATGTATGACGCTGGAATCTTTCAACAATGATGAAACCGGTGTGGCCGATCTAATCAAGTTATTTGTACTCATAACATCAACGCTCACAAGCATTGCCCCAATTCCACCAGGCTTGACAATACGCTCAATCTCGAGCACCAGAATAGCAGGGACTGAAACCTTATCCAAGTCCATGGAGAACACAAAGTCGAAGGAATTGTCTGCATATTGCAGTTCATAAACCAACTTCCTATGCTTGAGGGAGAAAAAGGGGTGTCTGTGAACCCCACAAACGTTGGTAAATCCCAATTCTCGAAATGCACACATACCAGACGATCCTTCACCTACATAGAGAACTTTTGCACCATAATCCAACATTTTCATGTCTATTAGCTCTCTCACAACACCAGTAGTCCAATTGACATCTTCCTTGCAGGTAAGTGATGACCAAATTGGCATCAACAACCTATTGGCAAACAAAGTTACACCCCCATACATACGTGGCACATCACATTCATCAGAATACACGGAACCAATCAATCCTGTGTCAGAACCAGACAGGAATTGCAGCAAGGAAAATACAGACACAGCCAAGGCAAGTATAAATGAGCGTAAAAGCAAGCGCCTGGCTACAGACCCACTAAGGATTTGGAATCTCAGAGCCTTTAAATCCATTAGTTCTCAAAACCAACCACCAAACCAGCCTCAATGATCGTGTTTAATCAAAAACTGAGAATTTCTGATTAACGGCATTCGAAATAAGCAACAAAAGAAGCAATTTTGGCAGAGAGAATGAAGCCTTACTATGAAAGAACACAAACTTTAGCGAGTGCAAAACCTGGACAAGGTGTGATTCCCACCCACCAGGAAACCCATCAATTTTTGGAAGCTTAACCAAACCCTCTTTAAGAACTTTTCTTGGCTTAGGCTCAAACCAACTAGTATCCATCTTCCGTTCTTCCCCTGATTGAAAAACACTATTCCTCAAAGATCTATCTACATCACCTCATATTTACACTAAAAAAACAATCTACGTTGTTCCCGTTGAAATTGACCCCCTAAAATCAAAATCTAATCGGAATGTAAAGAAACAATCACACCCCAAAATCAGAAAATAAAATAAGAAAACACACCCAGAACTTAAGATCGAAGCTGGTGAGTTCTGGTGTTTCATTACTCTGAAAGGAACGAGGAGCTATAGTCAAACACGTAGATACTCCATCTCAAGCACGAAGTGTCAGTCCTCAGTAGTACTTTGTGAAGTTTGATTATGACGTAATCACTGATTTGTCAATATTCAACAAGATTCACGCGTGAGCAGCTTTTCATAGCATGTGGAGGTGGCAGATGTTTGTTGGTTGAGGCCCGCGTTTCTCGCCTTACCATTTATAGACTTCTCATTTGGGAAATTGGATCAGAAAGTGATGGTAGTTGGCCCCGGTTTCACGTGGATCTGTAGACAGGGTAGTTCGTTGTCTGCACGTCGTCCTTTCTTGATGCCCAAACGCATGAGATGCTTTAAATTGTGCTTTTTTCCAGTTGTCAGATGGCAATTCGGCTCGGCACGATCGGCCCCAAAGTCAACCTATCACGGACCAGGCTTAGGCCTAAGCTATTCAGGTTTGGCCGATCCGACATTTGACTGAAATTGACAAAACGACAAAACGACATCACTTTTTAATTTTTCTTTTAAAAAATTAATAAATTAGACCGGACTGATCCTGCATGCCAGTGACCTGTCAAGCTAGGCCTTGGTCATGGGCTGAGCAATTCCTAACCTGTTAGGTCACAGGTTGAACCATGGGTCGATCAACCCATAGGTCAAGTAAAGCCTGCTCTAAATTTAGATAGTTTTAAAACCCAAATTATTACATTTGAGAACTTACACCTTGATTTTTTAGGGTTTAAAAAACATAAACACTACAAACAAAGGTTTGAATAAAAAAGACACCTTAAATAATAATTTTAAGAAGATGTCAGCTTAAAATATTATTAAGTTAAAATAAATATCATTAAAACAGATTGACTCTTATATAATCAAGGAGGAGAGCATGTAGAGTATCCAAATCAAACCTATCAATTCTTAGACTCTAAAGCAAATCTTGAAATTAAGGTATGCTTCGGGTCATTGTTAAAATAATTATAAAACATGATTCTAGTTTGACTGATAAAATGAATTGGGTTTATTATACAAGAACTCAATGAACAATCTAAGGATAATGTTCCATTTGAAGGCCAAGATTAGTCTAATTATTGTTGATTGTGAAGGACTTAGAGGATAAAGAGCTCTTGGAAAAATATTAATTCAAGCAAGAAGTTTTTCGTCCACAACATCTCCTTACATGCTTCTAAGCTTTAAATCACCTGTGTCGTTCACCCTATGCCCACCTGCTCCCCACAATATCCAACCATTCAATAATTGAGAGAGAAAAATTAGATAAGTTGGATGTTGCTAGGAACAGGAGGCACAGGTTTTACGACACAGGTGATTTGAAGTCATGCTTCCATTGATGCAATGTATTTATTTCCAGGGTCAGACCTGACAATAACCAAATGTTCTTTTCCTAGATTGGACAAGAGGCAACTCATCATACAAATAATATAGGCAATATCGAGCTTCCTTCAAATCATGGAATATATAAGGTTGCCAATTGCAGATGAATAAGGCACTTTCTTCATTTCTTCTTTTTTTTTCAGTTGTCAAATTTTGCTTTTTACTCAACTTAAAATGTGTAGCAAGTGGCACGTTAATTGGCGAGGCCTTACGCATATTGAAACTTTCAATGACTTTTTCAACGCTCCCGAGATAGCCGTAATAACTTCTTGGAACATAGAGACTCTTTTTGATTTTGCATACCAAATGCTCTTTTCTTAGATCTGCAAATCCCTCGTGTTGTTCCATGTACATCTCCTCTTATATGCCTCTGTGTGGAAAATTTGTTTTAACATTAAATTATTCAATTTTTAAGTCTAGGAGAACGATTAGACCAATAATAAAGATGACATCTTTACCACAAAAGATAATATTTCTTTAAAATTAACACTCTTTCTCTGGTTACATTATTTTATAATAATTATGGTCTTGTACCTTGGTTTTGAGCTATTCTTCTCAGTCATGAGCCTGTACACCTGTTTACTCTTAAGATCTCGTCTTCTCTTGGGTAATTTCACTATATTATATACATGATTTTCATACAAGGATTACATCTCCTCTTGTGTAGTTTTTAGCCATTCTTTTTTTTTACTATCAACTAGAGATTCTTTCACATTTTGAGGTTCACATCGTTGTTGAGTGTCACAAACTCATCTTGAGTGTACCTAGTTGAGGGACATCTTTCCTTAGTGGGTATTCTTAGTTGAAGATGTTCTGGAGGTTCTGACTAAGTAATTGCTTACTCAATTAGCTAAGGTTATTCATCTGTAGGTAAGTCTTTTATTGATGGTACAAAATTGTCTACATTATTACTAAGGACTTCCTTTGAATTATTCCACACTTTAGCTGATGGTTCTTGTTGGAAAATTCCTTAGACTTGCAAATTATTACGAAATAAATGGTCAAACTAATTAGATCTTAGGCAAATTTGATTATAATATTTAATGCTTAATTTTATGAATCAGTTTAGAGATATTCTTATGATAGTTAACAAATAAATAAGATTTCTGTTACATTTCAGCTTTATATAATGAGCTTTGTTGCTGTCAATAAAATGAGGGTGTTCTACAACAAAAACATATTTTTTTCCTTCTCTTTTATTCATGTTAGTTTTATAGAAACAACATGGTATCAGAGCCTTTTTATCTTGAGGGACTTGTCAGATGCGTGAAACCACAACACAAACCTAATTTACAACCCAAAATTACAACAAGAATTACAACCATC
>JAJMLV010000005.1:76246954-76273631 GCA_027123465.1 Erythroxylum coca
TTGTATTTCCGCAAGATTAGTACTGTTATTGCTAAGGCCCCAATTGATTAATGCTTTATTGTAATTTGATTTCTGAATTAATGTTTAGATTGAAAATATTTTGTATCGTGGGCCCAAATTGTTTACTGATTTACGCTCACTTGATTGTTTTCAAAAGAGAAAAATGGCTTTCTGAGTTTTTAAACTGCTTTTGACTGCTCTAGCATACCACCCTCGTGAGGCACGGGCTCGGATATCACCATCGGTATCGGGTTCGGGTCTTGTGGGAGTGGGATGCTACACTACGGGTGTTGATAGATATTAGGAAGCCATTCAAAAGAAGAAAAAGGTTAGCGGAAGATAATGGTGATATGTTCTATGTCAAGTTTCGATATGAAAAACTCAAAACGTTTTGTTATTTGTGTGGTGTTATCGGTCACACCAATGAGTTTTGTGAATTGCGATTGTACAAAAAGCCAGAGGAACTAATTCCAGCATGGGATGAATCTCTTCGAGCATTGCCTTACCGGAGGAGACAACCGACCAGCAGTTGGATCCGTACTATGGAAAGCACAGAATCTAGCGGTAATGACGGAATTTCATACAGGGCAGTAAATGAGAATCAATCGGCTTTTATGGCAATGGATTTCCGTAATAAGTTATTTAGTGGTCACCTAAGGAGTATCCCACCTAGTCAAAGAAATAGTATGGACTGTGAGGGAGGATTAAGTGAAAACGACTCTCTATCAATTTTACTAAGTCAAGAATTTTCTATAGTCCCAATCTTAGTAGAGAAGTTACAAAAAGTATCTCTAATGTTCTTAATGTTTCTAATCCGCTGGGTGATAGTAATTATTTGGGGCTTCCATCTTTGATTGGGAGGTCTAAGAAGCAGGTTTTTGGATTCTTATAGGATCGGTTAGAAAAAAGGATGGGGTGTTGGTCTAGCAAATTCCTTTCGAGAGCAGGAAAGGAGATTCTTATTAAATCAGTTGCCCAAGCCATTCCTTCTTATTGTATGAGTGTGTTCAAAATCCCTGTTACTATTTGTGATGCTTTACAGAAGCGGATGAATAAATATTGGTGGGGTGATAAGGCAGATGGGAGGAGAAGTGTCCACTGGTTAGCTTGGGATAGGATGTGTGGTGGGAAGAAATCAGGTGGTATGGGCTTTCGTGATCTCCATTGTTTCAATTTGGCAATGTTAGCGAAACAAGGGTGGTGTCTTATACCAGAACCCAATACTCTTTTTGTTAAGATCTTCAAAGCAAAATATTTCCGTAATAGGGATTTTTTGGAGGCATCTCTGGGGCGGTCTCCTAGTTACGTCTAGAGGAGTATTCATGCTTCAATTGGGGTTTTGAAACAGGGAGTGCGGTGGAGGGTTGGGAATGGGGAGAGTATAGTGGTTACAAAACATCCTTGGTTACCAATTGATCATAATTTTGTGGTGGAAGATAGTAGGGCCATTATTGCTCCCAATGACTTGTTTCGTTTGGTACCAGTTGGTATTTATAATACCGGTCAATACAGAAAAAGTTTTTGAATTTTAGTTAGAGAAAAATTGTATAAATTAACAAGCTTTTATTCAATAATATAACGATGTTCTACGATAAAACCTTTGCTTTATCTTCTCTTTTATTTACTTATCATGCTTCAGCTCTATAAAACACAACATGGTATCAGAGCCTTTTGTCTTGAGGGATCTGTGAGATGAGCGAAACCAAAACACAAACCTGATTTACAACCTAAAATTACAACAAAAATTACAGCCATCTTCAAACAATGGAGATTGAATCACAACTGTCTCAAGGTGCACCACCAATTTTTGATGGTGAAAACTATCAAGTTTGGATTGCTCAAATGAAAGCTCATCTTGACGTTATGGATGTTTAGGAAGCTGTGGAGGAAGACTATGAAGTGCCTACATTACCAACAAATCCTACAATAACTCAAATCAAGATGCCCAAAGAAAGAAAAATTAGGAAGTCTAAAGCCAAAGCCTACTTATTTTCTGTTGTTTCAAACATCATATTCACAACAATTATGAATTTAGAGCTGGCAAAGGATATCTAGGATTACCTCATAAAGGAATACTAAAACAATGAAAGAACAAAGAGCATGCAAGTGTTCAACTTGATCAGAAAAATTTAAATGCTGAAGATGAAAGAGTCAACAAGTTGCTCGGTATAGTAAACAAGGCGAGGTTATTAGGTAAGGAATTTTTTAGGAACGAATAATGCAAAAAGTTCTTGTAACCTTATTTGAAAAATATGAATCTAAAATTTTTGCGTTGGAAGAAGCTAAGGATCTATCAAGCATGTCTTTTGCAGAATTAGTAAATGCACTACAGGCACAAGAACAAAGGGGGATGATGAGAGAAGAAGGAAACATTGAAGATGCTCTGCTAGCAAAGGAAAACAAATTCAAGAGGAGACAAAAACAAGAATTTTATCAAGATTGACAACAATAACAACAGAAACAATAATGATTCATATCCACCATGCCCACATTGAAAAAAAAATTAATTACCCACAAAGAAAATGTTAGTAGAGGCCTAATATCAAATGCAAAAAATGTGGACAAGTGTAGAAAATGTGGACAAATTGGGCATATGGAGAAGATTTGCAAGTCACAAAATGAAGAGACAAAAGTAGCAACTGAGCAACATCAAGAAGATGAATTATTTTGACATTAAAGCTCAATAACACCTAAGGTACGGAGGAGTTTGTTAGAAAATTCCTTAGGTTTGTAGATTATTACGAAATAAATGGTCAAACTAACTAGATCTTAGGCAAATTTAATTATGATATTTAGTGTTTGATTTTAGGAATCAGTTTAGAGATATTCTTGTGATAGTTAGCAAATATATAGGATTTTTTATTACATTTCAGCTCTATATAATGAGCCTTGTTGCTGTCAATAAAATGGGGGTGTTCTATAGCAAAAACGTGTTCTTTTTCCTTCTCTTTTGTTCATTATTATTCTTCAACTTTATAAAAACAACATGGTATTACATCCTTTTTGTCTTGAGAAACCTGTGAGATGAGTGAAACCAAAATATAAACCTGATTTCCAACCTAGAATTACAGCAAGAATTACAACCATCTTAAGCAATTGAGATTGAAACACAATTGTCTCAAGGTGCAACACCAATTTTTGATGGTGAAAACTATCACGTTTGGGTTATTAAAATGAAATCTCATCTTGATGTTATGGATGTTTGGGAAGCTTTGGAGGAAGACTATGAAGTGCCTACATTGCTAACAAATTTTATAATGACTCAAATCAAGATGCACCAAGAAAGGAAAATTAGAAAGTCTAAAGCCAAAGCCTGTTTTTTTTCCTACTGTTTCAAACATCATATTCACCAGAATTATGAATCTACAGTCGGCAATGGATATCTGGGATTACCTCAAAAGGGAATACCAAAGCAATGAAAGAACAAAGAACATGCAAGTGCTCGACTTGATCAGAGAATTTGAAATGTTGAAGATGAAAGAGTCAGAAGCAATTAATGAATACTCCAACAAGTTGTTTGGCATAGTAAACAAGGTGAGGTTAATAGGTAGGGATATTTTTTAGGAGTGAATAGTGCAAAAAGTTCTTATAACCTTACCTGAAAAATATTAATCTAAAATTTCTAAATTTGAAGAAACTAAGGATCTATCAAGCATGTCTTTGGTAGAAATAGTAAATGCACTACAAGCACAAGAACAAAGGAGGAGGATGAGAGAAGAAGGAACCATTGAAGGTGTTATACTAATAAAGAAAAAAATTCAAAAGGAGACAAAAACAAGAATTTCAACAAGATCGATAGCAACAACAACAGAAACAATGATGATTCATATCGATCATTCCCACATCGCAAAAAAACTAATCACCCACAAAGAAAGTGTTTATAAAGGCCTGATATCAAATGCAAGAAATGTGGATAAGTGCAAAAAATATGGACAAATTGGGCATACGGAGAAGATTTGCAAGTCACGAAATGAAGAGACAAAACAGCAACTGAGCAACATCAAGAGGATGAATGATTTTGACATTAAAGCTCTATAACTCTTAAGGAAAAGAGGAGTTTGTTAGAAAATTCCTTAGGCTTGCAAATTATTATGAAATAAATGGTCAAACTGACTAGGTCTTAAGCAAATTTGATTATGATATTTAGTATTTGATTTTAGGAATCAATTTAGAGATATTCCTGTGATAGTTAGCAAATAAGTAGGATTTTCTGTTACATTTCAGCTCTATATAATGAGCCTTGTTGCTGTTAATTAAATGAGGGTGTTCTATAGCAAAAATATATTCTTTTTCTTTCTCTTTTATTCACGTATTATTCTTCAACTTTATAAAAACAACATGGCATTAGAGCCTTTTTGTCTTGAGGAACCTATGAGATGAGTGAAACTAAAGTACAAACCTAATTTGCAACCCAGAATTACAACCATCTTCAAGTAATGGAGATTGAAACACAACTATCTCAAGCTGCATCACCAATTTTTGATGGTGAAAACTATCAAGTTTGGGTTGTTCGAATGAAAGCTCATCTTGATGTTATGGATGTTCAGAAAGCTGTGGAGGAAGACTATGAAGTGCCTACATTGCCAACAAATCTTACAATGACTTAAATCAAGATGTACAAAGAAAGGAAAAATAGAAAGTCTAAAGTCAAAGCCTGCTTGTTTTCTGTTGTTTCAAATATCATATTCACGAGAATTATGAATCTAGAGTTGACAAAGAATATTTAGGATTACCTCAAAAGGGAATACCAAGGCAAAGAAAGAACAAAGAGCATGCAAGTGCTCAACTTGATAAGAGAATTTTAAATGTTGAAGATGAAAGAGTCAGAAACCATTAAAGAATACTCCGACAAGTTGCTCAGCATAGTAAACAAGGTGAGGTTATTAGGTAAGGATTTTTCAGAGGAACGAATAGTGCAAAAGTTCTTGTAATTTTACCTAAAAAATATGAATCTAAAATTTCTGCATTTGTAGAAGCTAAGGATCTATCAAGCATGTCTTTGGTAGTATTAGTAAATGCACTACAGGCATAAGAACAAAGAAGGATGATGAGAGAAGAAGGAACCAATAAAGGTGCTCTGCTAGCAAAGGAAAAAAATTCAAGAGGAGACAAAAATAAGAATTTTAACAAGATCGACAATAACAATAGAAATAATGATGATTCATATCAACCATGCCCACATTGCAAAAAAACTAATCAGTCACAAATAAAATATTAGTAGAGGCTTGATATCAAATGCAGAAAATGTGGGCAAGTTGGGCATATGGAGAAGATTTGCAAGGCACGACATGAAGAGAAAAAAGTAGCAACTGAGCAACATCAAGAGGATGAATTATTTTGACATTAAAACTCTGCAACTCCTAAGGTAAGGAGGAGTTTGTTAGAAAATTCCTTAGGCTTGCAGATTATTACAAAATATATATTCAAACTGACAAGATCTTAGGTAAATTTGATTATGATATTTAGTGCTTGATTTTAGAAATCAGTTTAGAGATCTTCTTTTGATAGTTGGCAAATAAATAGGAATTTTTGTTACATTTCAACTCTATATAATGAGCTTTGTTGCTGTCAATAAAATGGGGGTGTTCTACAACAAAAACATATTCTTTTTCCTTCTCTTTTATTCACGTATTATCCTTCAGCTTTATAAAAGCAACAGTTCTGACTAAGAATGAATGGCAATAGATTTTGGCTTTTTTGATCTCCTTAAATCTTTAGTAGTATGATTCTCAAAGAATACATCATCCTTACTTCTTACAATTTTCTTATATATTAGATCCCATAATCGATAGTCAAACTCATCTTTTGGTGAGCTAAGGTAGAAACAATGTTTAGTTTTTGAGTTAATCTTAGTTTGCTCATCCTTAGGAAAGTGGATGAATGCTAGACAATTGAACACCTTCAAATAGTGGTATGAGACCTTCATGCTTAACCAAACTTCCTCTATGATATTTTCATGCAAAGGTTCTGATAGTGAAAGTTTGATAATGTTAATAAGAATCTTTACAACTTCTCCCCAGTATGTCTTCAGTAATTCATCGTGGGAAAGCATGCATCAACCTATTTCTACAATAGTTCGATGAATTTTTTTATCTACGCCATTCAATTGTGTAGTCTTTTCAAGCTTGATTTCATTTGCTTCACAATATGCTTAAAAACTACCACAATATTCTCCACCATTATTAGCTGAGATACATTTTAACTTTCAGCTTGTTGCTCATTCTACTCATGTATGGAATTCCTTAAATGCCTCAAACACCTAGTCTATTAATTTCAACAAAGATACCTAAACTTTTTTTTGAGAGGTCTTCAACAAAGGTGATGAAATGTAATATACTTCCAAGAGATTTATCAATCATTCAATAGATATCAGTATTCACCAATTTAATCACATATCTTCTTCTAATTTGTTAAGCTAGTTTTTAAAATGAAACTCCAAGTTATGTGCCACCTAAACATCAATGCATGGCTCAAGTGTTTTACCTTTAATATTGGGAAGAAGTTCCTTTTAAGCTAAAATTTGCAATCCCTTTTCGCTCATGTATCCTAGCCTTTCATGCTATAGTTTTAAGCTTAAGTACTCATAGGTAACTTTTGCTTTCCCTTTGTATAACTTTCCTTGCATACAAATCCTTTCTTCCTCGAGCTATGATCATAGTGCCCTTACTAAGTTTCCATTTACCTTTACTAAAAAGGTTTGTCAAACTAGCATCATCAAGCTTCTAAGCTGAGATGAGGTTGAGATATAAATCTAAAACTTGTCTCACATCCTCAACACTAACTTGCACCCTATGGTAGTTAACAATTTGACATCAGATATACCAACGATCTTGCTTGTAACTTAATTTCCCAATTTGATGGTACCAAAGTCACCGCTTTAGTGTAAGACAAATGATTTTAGCACTTAATATACACCTCATGTTTAAGTGAGGAGTTGCCTTCAAATTGGGTTGTTCTTTAATCATTTAACCATTTTACTTGGTTGTTTTGTTTTCTTATTATCAGGTTCACTCAGTGTTGTGGCTAGTTATTAGATGCATGACAGATGTCAATCTTCATGACTCTGGTGCTGGTTTCCATCATGCAAATTTTGACTCTAGTTTAAGATAGTTGTTCTCTCTTTCCAATCTTAATTCATTATTTATCATTTAAAAAAAACTTCAAAGGATGAGTGTGTTTCGAGAACTCTATCTCTTTCCCCAGGTTTGGAAACTGAATAAAGATTAGAACTTTGCCAAAGTTGTGCAAGCGTTTCACTTCTTCTACTTCATTTGCTCCCCTCTCTTCAAAAGGGTGTCTGGAGAATTCAACCAAACAATAAAAAGAAATTGTTCATTGTTGCACAAGGCACGCCTGTAAAGCTCCGACCTTTGCCAATTAAAGAAGTATGCTCATCTTTTCGACTTGATGGTCAAAATTCAATCTTTTATAGAATAAGTTTTATGGTTATACTATTTGATGGAGAACTTGAGATTGGTCCTTCAACAGGGTAGAGAGTGAGCTTTGCTGATAAGTTACAAAGAATTGCTTGTTCATTGGAGATAATATTTGACAAACCAACATCGATCATATGCGATACAAATGTTCAGCAGCAGTCTCTGCCCTCTCTCTAGATTCAGCCCCAATTCTCAACAGCCCCCATACCCAACTTTGTGTTTTTTTCTCTCCTTGGTTCTCCTTTCCTTAATCACCCATCTCCTCCACTCCACCTCTCTTTTTGGCTCTCTCTCTAAGGGTCCTCTTTTTTTTTCCCCCCCAAGCTTTTCAACTTTCCCGCCTTGCACCATGTCAGACATCTCCACCCACACCCCTGAGGATTTCCCCCCTCTGCCTTCCGACCCCTCCCAACCGACTCAAATACCTCTACCTCTAGCTTCCAGAGTTGATTCTAGACCTCCGAAAGCATGAAAACAAGTAGTAGGAGACACCAGTGCTTCCACACCCTCGTACAAACCGCCGACTAAAATTGAAGGTAAGCTTATTGTTTGCCCATATTTGAAAACGCTGCAGGAAGGAGCAAATGGTTGGAAAACTACTCTTGTCGATTTTTTTTTGGACCAACGACTAGCTTTTTCCCTTTTCTGGACCAACGACTAGCTTTTTCCCTTATACTATATTGGGCTAATAAATTGTGGAAAAGCAGAGGATTTGTGGATGTTATGCTTTCGAAAGATAATTTAGTTCTCTTCTCCTTCACCTCCATATCCTCAACAAACAAATTAGAGGAGGGTCCATGACACTTTGGGAATCAACCTATCTTTCTGCAAATTTGGCAATCTGGGCTGAAACTTGAAACTATAAAAATACAAAACCTCCTTGTATGGATTAATTTTCACAATGTTCCCCTTTGGTATTGGACTACTCAAGGACTTAGCCAACTAGCAAGCTACATAGGTAAACCTTTGTGTATGGACAAAAACACAGCAACTAAAAAGGGGATTGGTTATACACGTCTCTGCTTTAGTATTGAGCTTTCAAAAAACCTTCCCAATGAAATTCCAATAATGCGGTTAGGAGATGGGAATCAATTATGGGAGGATAGTATCATTATTTCCTATCATTGGAGGCCCCCGGTGAAGGATCAATTAGCTTTATGGAGACCCACAGAACCAGAACCATTACTAAACAAGGAAAAGACTTTGACGAATGAGTGTACTTTATAAACTTCTGATATTGTGGCAAAAATTACAACTTCCATAGCCCCCCTTATGTCAAAAAATTAGTTGTCGCTGCGGATCCCCTTCTTAAAGAGACAAATGGCTCAAATGACTTATCTCAGGAAAGTGAATCCACGCCAGAGGCTACTTCATCCTCCTCTCAAAACCTTTCCAAAGATGAAAACAGTGGTACCTCGCTTTCAACCTCTAAAAAAAATCCCACTGACGCAAAGGTAAAGACCTCAAAACCTCTTATAATTTAATATGACTTTTTTGGCTTGGAATGCTAGAGGAATAAACTATCCCTCAAAACTACTAGCTCTAAAGGATTTTGTTTGTAGAGAAAAACCACTATTACTTAGGTTATTGGAAACCAAGATTCGGTTGGGAAATTTGAATAAGCTAAGTATTTTAGTTTCTCACTGGAGAATATTATCCAACCACAGCCATCATGCTTGTGGACGGATAATTGTATGTTTCAATTCAGAGGAAATTAAAGTGGAGCTATTAGCAATGACTGAACAGATCATGCACTTACACATTTTACTGCTACAAGGAAATCTTGATTTGAATGTATCTTTTGTGTACGCGAGTAACTTTGAGTTTCAACATAGACCTTTGGTATAGCATCTGTCAGATTAGTGCCACTATACAAAAACCTTGATTTGTTTGTGAGGATTTCAACTCCACTCTTTTTACAGTTGAAGCTCAGGGTAATATTAATCTGAGAAATTCCTCCACGGATCTATGAGACTACGTAGAACATGCTAGATTGACTGACCTCAAATTCATTGGCCACTCTTTCAAGTGGTCAAACAAGCGACGGACAGGCTGGTTCATCAGAAAAAACTTGATAGAGCTCTTGTAAATGATCTTTGACTTCAAAATTTTCCTAGTAGTCTAGCATACTTTATGGATCTGTTGTTCTCCGATCATACGCCATTTCTGCTCTCCAATCTGTCCACTCCAGCTGCAAGTCTCCACCCCTTGCGATTCAATAATTACTTGGTCAAGGATTCTGGTTTTGCTATTGCTTGCAGGGCAGGAGCTATGCTCCATGTTAGGAGGACCAAACAATTTTGTTGTACTCAAAAATTAAAACTTATCAAGCAAAAGTTTAAGCTTCTGAACTCTTCCAAAGGGCCTACTGCTGAAGCTGTCAATAATACTAGAGTGGAATTGACAAGGGTGCAGAACTTATTATCCGCCAATTTGGGGATTCATACTCTAATTGAGCAAGAGAAGCATGCTCTCTCTAACCATCTTCAGGCCATTAACAATCACTCCTCCTTTTTGCAGTAGCGAGCTAAGGTGAATTGGTTATAAGATAGGGACCGATGCACACAATTTTTCTTTCACTCAATTCTTGCCAGGAAAAACTACAACAAAATCTTTTCCATCTCTTCTTCTACTAGGAATATCATCACGAATCAAATGAGATACATGACGAAGCCTTCAGATTCTATAGCTCCTCCCTTGGCACAGCAACATCAACAAATGTATCTATTGGTGAGCTATAACAACTCAATCTGCAACAAGTTTCTCATTCAGCCTTTACTCCCTTAACCAAGTCAGTGGAGGATGGTGAGATTGATAAATGTGTTTTTGCAATGAATGATAAAAAGGCTCCAAGTCCCAACGGTCTTAATGGTTTCTTTTACCAACATTCTTGGAATATAATTGACGGATTTGTCAAGAAGGCTATCCATGAATTCTTCAGAAATGGAGTTCTTCTCAAGGAAATCAACAAAACCTTTTTATGCTTGATTCCCAGAGGCTCAAATCCAAAAAACTTCGTAGACTACCGTCCCATTTCTTGTACCAATTTTCTAGACAAGGTGATCTCAAAAATACTGGCAGCTAGATTAAAGGAAGCTATTACTCCTTTAATAAATGAAAATCAGAGTGTTTGCTTATCGGATAGATACATCGGTGACAATGTTCTTATTGTTCAAGAATTGTTGAAGGGTTACACCACCTCAAATAGCCCTCCGAATTGCACGATAAAAATCGACTTCCACAAAGCATTTGATAGTATCAGCTGAACTTTCATACGACATATGCTTGAAGATTTTGGGTTTCCAAACCTGTTCATTCAATGGCTATGGAATGTCTCACCTCAACTTCTTTTTTGGTTCTAATCAATGGGTCCCCTTCCCCATTCTTCAAACCTAAGGGTGATCCCATCTCCCCCTACATCTCCATTCTTACTATGGAAGTTCTAAATGCTTTCATTAAGAAGGAGACCATCTCCAATCCCAACTTCAAACACCATTCAAAATGTAAGAAGCTTAATCTCACTAACCTTTGTTTTGCAGACGACCTTTTTCTTTTTTGTAGGGCTAATATAGACTCCATCCTTTCCTATATACGTGCCCTCAATGCTTTCAAGAATGTGTCTAGCCTTCATATTAATCAAAACAAAAGTCATTTCCTTATTTCAAAAGGTACAACTTACATGGAAAATTTAGTTTTGGAGACAACTGGCATGAGATTGCAGAATCCTCCTTTACTATATCTTGGTCTTCCAATATCCACAAAGAGACTAAACTTTGCTGAGTGTCGACCTCTCTTACACAAGATCCAGAAGAGAGTTGAGTCTTGGGTGAACAAATCCCTTTCCTATGCAGGTAAGCTTCAGCTTATCAAATCCATCCTCAATTCTTTGCATATATATTGGAGCTCCCATATTTTCTTATCTCAAAGCATTATCAAAGAAATTGAAAGAATTCTTATATCATTCTTGTGGGGTCACTCAAATGGGAATCCTAGAGCTGCAAAGGTGAAATGGACTGACATAAATTTTCTGAAAAAAGAAGAGGGATTGAACATTCTCTCTATTAAAGCTGCAAATATTGGAGGACAAGAAGAGCTTATAGATAAAATGGCTACATGTCTACTTTCTCAAGGGAAATAGTATATGGGCGATTAAACCGAAAGGTACTCACTTTTTTTTTCTCATACAATTGCTAAAATTGAGAGATGTTGTCAAGCAGGATTGCTCATGTGAAATTAAAAATGGCCGTTTGGTCTCCATATGGTCCGACAACTGGTTTCGTCGAGGTCCCTTAATACAATTGATCCCTAGAGCTTTTTCTTCTTTTTCTCTAAAAACGCAGATGAATGCTTTCATAGAGGGATGTATACAGAGATTTCCTCGCAACTTATTGCCATATCAGCCTAGTTATCCCCACACTCCGCAGGAATCTGATATCTTTTTATGGAAGGACATACCAACTGGCAAACTCACAAACAGAGTTATTTGTGATCATTTACGCAAGCATCGATCCTAAGTTTCTTGGGCTACTAAGGTATGGAATAAGCATTTAACTCCAAGAATATACTTCATCTATTGGTTAGCCATACAAAACAAACTCTCTACAACTGATCACCTTCTATATATTCAGACAAATAAGAATTGTCTAATGTGCTCCTTGCATCTTGAATCATGCGATCATCTCTTCTTTGAATGTTGTTTTAACAAATTAATATGTGATCGTGTCACTGCTTTATGTTATTGGAGGGGTCCAGGAACCACTATCTTAGAGATAACAAATGGTCTCTCAACGTAGCAACCTTTTCGCCTTATTGTCTTGGGAGTATGTATCTACAGGCTATGTGGGGAGCGGAACCTTCGACGTTTCAAGCATCAAGCATCTACTGAAGACGGTCTAACATCCTTATTATTAGAAGAGATTCGCGTGATTATTATGGCTAAGAACCTATCTCACATTTGCAACCCCAATATTCACGATACTTTACGGATATAAGGATACTTCGAGAGTATTTCACCCAGCTTCGGAAGAAGCTCCAAAGGAGCACCTAGGATGATAACGCTGCAACTCTTTGTTCACAATATTAATGGTGTTATGACGTTTTGATGTTGTAATCTTTTACGTTGTTCTTCAATAGGTCTAGTTCATTCCTTTCCTTGCATATTTTGCATTAGGTCTCTACCTTGAGCTTTCTCGTTTTACCTTGTATCATGCCTTTTCTTTTTAATCAATTTTCTTTTTCAAAAAAAAAGTGCTTGTTCATTGCCTACGATTCTATAATAACTTACCCAATAATTAGATTCTTTATATATATTCCTGTCTAAGAGGAAGCCACGTACGGAAGATCAGGGGGTAATGGACATAATGCACGCTGGTGAAAGCTGTTCCTCAACCTGTGATCGACTTTGATCACCTAGAAACTGAAATTGCCGGGGATAATTGAATCTGCAGAGTAATACATCACAGAATGGATGGTTTTCTGGTTAGTTGCCCTCTGGCCAGTAAATCATTTGCTGCCTTCCGCATTGTATTTTGGCGCTGCAATAAATCTTTTCTGGATTCAGGTCTACCAGAACCCGTGAGGTTCCTCGGCGAGTTTGTGGTGACTAATATTGATGCACTAACACAAATTTGTGGCACATCAATACCTTGAATGATTAGATTTTATCTAAGTGCGTTTTTATGGCCATAAGTGATTTGCTGACTCATTATGGTTAAGGATGGAAGTTGAAGCACAAAGCCATACAGTTGCTATTATACAGGGGAAGAAGTAAAATTTCTCACTTAAATTCCCTGGTAATAATGTAATTTGAATGGTATATAATCAAGGAAAGCTCCGGGCAACCTTTTAACAAGAACATCATTTCAAATAAAATAGATGGAACAGACACATACGGTACATGAAAGCAAGAAGCACTCAAATCGCCAACATTAGGGTACATGTATAAAAGCTTCTTAACCCTAATAAGTCCATTAGTACGAGTAGGAAGCTTGTCTACAATTGAGAGGAATCATATCTCTCTGAGTCAAATATTTCCCACGTAAATTCACTTTGCATCAAAATCCCATAAAAAATGTGAATCACAGAAAGGCATGCTCAAAATTCGTGGCACAGCCAATATAAATATGAATCCCATCTAGCTATTACATGAAGCTATGGCTTTCTAACCATGAAAAGTCAAGGATATCGAACAGAAACCATATGGTAATGGATACATTACCAACAGAATCAAATTACCGCTCAAATGAACCTCCAAGAAATATAAACCTGAAAGAGGCAACTTGCAATTATTCCTGTCAGCAGTTAAATATGTATATATATCCTAGCGACAGCCATTTTGTACTTACAGGGTGGGTTCTCTCCCTTCCAAGCTTCCAGTGGATCAATGACAATTTATACCTTAATATACAATGGAACAACTTGATTAATCTCCCAGCTAAAAGTTATTGATCTCCTGGTCCCACTTCTGGGAAAAACAACTAAATGAAAAGAGATGAATGGCCATACTAGAAAATTGAAATATAAAACCATGAAAAGAGACAAGCTTGGCCTTGCTTCTGTGACAGTCCTTTTGCTTAACTACTCATTGTTTGTAATTGGCATTGCCAATCTTGCTCGTCAACAGTGGCTTATCCTTCAAATTGACACTTAAGCTGGTTTCAGAGTTGCATGATTGTTCTGGTGCTCCAGGTCTAGTCCAGATTTTTATGTGGCCCTCTCTGCAAATGGTAAGAATAGATTCCTGGGTAAATACTAAGCCAGAAAGGGGTTCTGTGTGAACACGATGCGCAACTAGTGGAGAAAGCTTAGGGACATCTCTCATGCTTGGTGCAGGTTGCAAAGTGCCAATAGGCACAACATTTTCCCAATGTGAGGACTGACTTCCAGCGCCAAAAGTGGGAGATCCACCAGGAGGGCGGCGTAATGGCACTACAATCTCATCCAATTCCAGGTCCCATAGAAGCAATTGTGTATCCTGTCCATTAACACATAAAGTTGCAATGTTTCTGGTTTTTGGGGCTTTAGCAAACAGGACTTGAAGAATTTTTCTACTTTGAACAAACAGGCTACTACATATTTGCCTATTTGACCTTACTTCAACTTTTACCACTTCAGGCAATAGTATTCATAAATGTATGTATATCTTTATTATGATACCATACATTGGCTCCATGGCCACGTTAAATGCCCAGTACACTCTCTGAAATTATGCCCAAATTCTCATTCCTTAAGCTTTAGGTCCTCAAAGTGTCATAACAAAGATGAGACCCTTTGAACTGTATTGTTCTCCAATTAAGCAGCATTTCTATACATCTAATATGTGCCTATCATTTTAATCTCCCCAGAATGTGAAATCACATGGTTAAGGAGAAATTCAACCTTTAATGGCAAGTTACGAATTCAATAGCAATATTAACATCCATATAAGTACCTGACCAACTGAACCAAACCGATACATGACATTCTCCCCTGTGTCATCTGAGTTTGGTGATGACCAATAAGAATCAAAAGCCACTCCACTGACCTGCCAGCACCATCATTTTGCAGTTAAGTAAGATGGTCATGGCCATGAGCAACAATCAATCAATTACTCCATTGCTTGATGAAAATCTTACCCAGGAGTTATGCCCCTCACCCCATGCCACAACTTTCCGGTCTTCCATACTCCACACTTGAACTAAATCATCTTCACCTCCAGTCAAAATGTACTTTCTATCCATGCTGACAGACAGAATTTGTATGTATCACATTTAATTCTCTATAAGGAGATAGAAAAACTAATTAAAAAGTTAAAAACAAGATATATCAGCCGAAAAACTGCAATAGGCCTGGACTGTAAGTTTGTCACTTCTATTATAATACCAGAAAATTTTCTAGTGACGACTTATGACTTGAAAATCAGGTCAGTCATTCACCTCCAAGCGCAACATAGCAGAGCACCATAATAACTTTTTCCACCACAAATAAGTTGTTCTTTTGAATAATCAAAAACTCGTAAATACCCTGCACTCAGTGAAATTTTGGGCTAATAAGATTCTCAACAAAATAGAAAAATATGATGTGAAAAAATTTACTGCAATTGAATAAGAAGAATGCATTACCATCTCTTCCAACAGTAGCTAAGTAGGTCCCATCAGTTGAGAATGAAATACTATTAATTGAACCCTGGCAAATATGCCATCTGGCGACTGGGTTACTCTGCATATAGTTTGTAACGATCAACAAATGACAGGAAGAATGAGAGTTAGCAAATTTTATTGCGATGGTCTTCTGAAACTAAAAGGAATACTACACAAGCCACTTTTAGTGATACTCTTCTATTCATAGTGTCAAGAGGGGGGTGGGGGCAAGGAAAGAAAAAACACTTAAAACAACTTCAGGTCTCCCAATAAAGCATACAGACAAGCACAGAACCAAAACCTTGTAATTGATGTAAATAATGCCAGATATATTGATTCAAAAAGTAGCTCTCTTGCACTAAAATATTGATTGTTTGATAATCCTGCACAATAACACTAAGGTGTAACATCAAAGATTATAAAGGGGGAGCTAAGAAAATCTAAATAAATTAGACAAAAATCTAGACAAAGAAAGAGATGGCTGGGAACTGATGGACTCACAGTGCCACAAGGAAAGCCCATTTTCAAAGAGTGGAAACCAAACAAATGAACACTCTATCCACAAAGGCACTTGGAATAGTTTGATTAAGAAACTAATTCTATAAAGTTGCGGCACCTTAGAAAAACATGATAACCTTGGAGTTTGCCACATCAGGACAAACTGCTTTTGCTTGCATATAAGTATTTCTCTCTCCTTGGATATTTTGCATTAGTATAGCATTGGATTTAAACAAGCACTATTTTCATGTACATGTATTACATGGTTGTTGTTTCCGAGGATTTATTAAGTACTAAATTGTTCAAATTCCATACTTGAACTAGGATCAGGAAACATTTAATAATAAGAACACATCATGATTTTTATCTACAGCAAGAATCGACTGTAGTACCTTGTTATAACGAGCATGTGAAACAGAAAATTGAGTTGGATCTTTCATAACAGGGAATGAAGAATCACCTGCTCCATCTTTGTTCTAGAGGAAGTATATGTAAACTAATCAAATCAAGAAATATAAAAGTAGAAACATTAAACTTAAAAAAAGTTGTCATAAACAAAATTTCCCATCAAGCTTGCCTTTTCATACACGTACAAATTCCCATCAGCATGAGCAACAACAAAAGAGCCATCAGTTCCAGGCACCCATGCAACACTTGTGCAACGACTGTTAAAAAGAAAAACTGCATTAGTATAACTGATCGTGATACATGAATTTCTTGTACATGAAATCCAAGCTTACAGGAATTCTTACAGAATACTTAAATGACTACAATATTAAAGATAATCCTTGTCCTAAAGTTCCACAACTGAGCAAAGCAGATAAGGAAAGGAAAAGGTCACAATACTGCTCTTGACTTTCTACAGTATTTCCAGCCCAAGAAGTAAATACTTTACATGCATATACGAAATGTGGGCGGTATGGTACTATTGGGAAAAAATAGTTTGATAACCAAACAACCAATAAGTGGAAAAGTTTAGGGTCTAGGAGACATACAACAAGAATACTAAAGTAGCTAGATTGGCATCTAGAAGTTTTTAAAAGGAAAAATAAATACTCCTGCAGAAGATAAATAGTGAAATGAGAAGTTTCTTGAGTTTTCCTTTCTGTTATATAACCACTCAAATATACGTTGTTAGCAACTTGAGAATGTTCCAGCAATCACAGATTATTAATGAAAGATGACAGAATTGATAAATGTGATTAAGTAATTCATCCCCATGTGTTGGCAGTCACTTGCTTCCTTCTTTACATCAATGTGAATTAAATTGATATCAGTGATGTGGATTACATCAATGTGAATTACATACCACTTGGCAACCTTCTTTACAAAACATCATCACTAAACAAGTTTATATCAGTGAAGTTACGGAAGCACCTTTTACATTAATTGACCAGATCATCTCTTTCAAGAAGACAAATCATCAAAATATCACCAGCAACAGATTGCAGGAAAATTCAAGAAGCTACAAGAGTGAGGTAACTCTTGCCTGTTATTAACAGAACCATCTTTGTTATAGTGCTGGGCCCCTACAAGCTTCTTTCCAACATCCTGTAATTGTTGTCTCAGTGACACTGAGTACACTACAATTGCAAAAACATGACTAGTAACTTCAGAAAGTTTACACTAACCCAAAGGAAAAGATATGGCAATTGAATCTCTGGTACAATAGCATACCATCACCAGAGTTTAATCCAATAATCAAATCATGTCCATCCTTTGAGTCTTGATCAAAAGCATGACACACAGGATTTGAGTTACTAAAATGGATGGATTTTATAGGGTCCTGTAGAGCAAAAAGAAAGGTCTCATATAACTGTCCTTCCTTGTTTACTAAAAGAATAAGACTAAAATTACCTTATCTTGAGAGTTTAAATCACTTATAAAAATCATATCACCGACGTTGAAGATCAAGTAAGTCCCTTTTCCATCAAAATTTGTATTTATCATTGAACTATTAGAACTTGATGCACCAAGTGATCCAATCCTACTACTTCCACTAACACTTTTACTCCCACCATTCCCCCCAACGAAGCTTAGTGCACGGCTTCCATTGCCAGCACCCAACAACCTAGCTGCAGCTGACCGTACCCCGCTGCTAGCACTAAAGCTTGAAGCTGGAGCAGTCGGAGTTGATGGAGCTGGTTTGTCCTTGAGATTGGCTACACTTACCTAAGATAAAAAAACTCGTCACACATTTGTTCCCAGAAACATATAAATAAACGTGTAAATTTTAGTCTCACATATCAATTGAAAATTCTACCTATATTCACTTTAAAAACTCAATCTTTGTGAAATTACAATACAAGAATATTGAAGGTGAAGGGGGGGAAAAAACTGAAATTAAACAGACAAAATGCAGTCAAATATGAATTGTAAAGGAATTGATATTAACAAAAAGCTCTTAGAAATTAACGAACAAACAACGTGTAACTGACATAGTCAATCTCAAAACTTCGTAAAACAAAATGAAAATTTCCAACATAATTCTGGCGAATTGAGATGAAAATTCGATTTGAACAAATGGGTATTGACCTAATGCCATAAAATCACAAACTAATCCAACAAAAATAAGAGAAAATTTTTGACGAATAATGTGTTGTGATTAAACAACCAAAGAAAGTGAAGCACCTGCGTGACGGTTTTGCCATGAGCGTAGTGAAGAAGACCAGAAGGGTGAGTCTTCTCGTACTGAAGTTTATACCTTCCTTCTGGGGTTTTGAAATATGTCTTCAGTCCCGGAGATTGTGCGGTCGCCGAAGAAGACGACGGTGAAATCATGCCGTTAGTCGTGTTGATCATGGTGATGATAGCGCTCACTACAATACACTCCAGACCATCTGATCATGACACTGATAATTTCCCTCTCAATAGAATCAATATCGGGTGTATATAAATGTGATATGAAAACAAAAGGTGACGTTTTGGTTCGCTCCTTCTCCTTTGCTTTGGTTCGCTCCTTCTCCTTTGCTTGCCTTTGTTTCTCTTTCGCAGTGATCTTCTTCAAATGGACAATGAGGTTTTAGATCCTCTGGCTTGCGGCTATCCGAGAATCGGCGTCGTTTTAATAGATTGTTTTTAATTCAGTTGGCGTTTTGACTTTCGAGAGATGAAGTGAACAAAACAGACGGTGGAGATTGCTGATGACGGGAGTGGACGGTGGTGGTTAAATTCAACTCGTAAATGAATACTTTGTAGATAACTGGACGCAGGTGTATTTTGGGAAGGTCATGTCTGCCCAAGATCCTGCTTTGGGCTTCTCAAGGTCCAAGATGAGGTTCGAAGGATCAATTTATGTGGATGAGTTGCCATTTCATTTTTCCTATGTAGTTTAAAACAACTTATTTATTTAATCAAAAAATTGTAGTCGTTAGTTTTTAATTATTATCTTTAATAATAAAATTATTAAAGTATTATCTTTGACAAGATAGAATTAATTTAGTTTTGTATATAATTAATGAGATTTTAGTTTGATATCAAATATCCATTTAAGATTAACAATCTTGAATTATAACGGATGAATTTGTTGAATTAAATCAAAATATTATTAATTATATAAAAATTAAATTATGTCTAATAAATCTACTATCTAATTTATCTTCAAAAAATATCTATATTTAAAAATAATTCTTAAATTGGGCATAAATTAAGATTATTCAAGATTTTAACTAAATCTTAAAAAGTAATCTAAAAATTGTGTTTTAAGTATTTTTAGAAAATATGAAAAACATGATAAAAAATACAGTCGTGTCTTAAAGTGTGTTTGCTAAGTGAATCATTTTTACAAAAGATACACCTCAGGCAAAAAATATGGTCAAAAACTCAATCATATCTTAGAGTATCTTTGTTAAGTAGAAACTTCCAAACCATCTTAAATCATCTCAATTAGTATTTGGATGAGAAAGTTATGTCATATTTAAGAAATATTGTATAAATTGGATATAGACAAGTTAAAATTGATTTAGTTTTATATATAATTAATATTATTAATTATATACAAAATTAAACTAGGTATAGTACATATATTGTCCAATTTATCTTTCAAAATATCAAATTTAGAAAATATTTCTTAAATTGGGCATAACTTTTGATAGATGTAGATTGCATCGTATTGTTGTGCCTAGTTTAGTGTATATCTAGTTGTTAATTTGATTGTTTAGTACATGTTTAGGTTAGAATTATGTTAGTAAATATTTGTGTTTTTAAGTGTTTTTATGAGTTGGAACAAGATGTTGAGCTTCAATTTTGTATTTATGAGGTGTCTTTACGTGTTTTTTAATGTTTCAGAGCAATTGGAGGAGATTAAGAGAAGACCTGAGAAACAACTCAGGGCCACGATCGTAGCACAGAAGTAAGAGCAAGGAGCCCCGATTGTGGGGAATATGCAAGATCGTGATAGAAGCTAGTGCAAGGAGTCATGATCGTGGCGTGGTGTTATGGGCCATGATCATGACAGAAGTTAAAAAAAAACTCCTGGCCACGATCGTGGCCTGCACGATAGGATACAAGGATAGTAGTCTCGATTTGAGTTTTTGAGAAATTTTTTGGACCTTTCAAATCCGAAAAAAACCCTAAGGTTGCCCTAATTGGAAATACTATATAAGACTTAATGATATAACCGTAAGAGAGCTTCTATATTCTGCCACTTTTGGAAAGTTTAAGGGAGAGAGAGAAGAAGATGATGAAGAAGAAGAAATGGGTCCTGACATTACTGTTTCTTATATTAGGTGGTCTTTCAACGCTGTTATCTTCTTGGATTGTCCTATCCAAGTTCTATTTCCTTTCCATTTCATTTTCTTCACTTAATGTATAAGATTGAAATGGATTGTATGATGATGAGTTTTGGATTGTTGACGATGTTCTAACTCTTCCTTTGGGATTTTACTTTAATTTAATGTTAATATAGTCGATTTTGTGTTTTATTAATTGGGTGTTGTGATTAACTTCGATTTTTGTATATTTCGGTAACAAACTAATAAGGTGAGCTGGATAAAAATTATTGGATTAGGTTCACGAGAGTTAGACAATCTAATAGACCACGTAGTTAATCATATTAGTTTTTGTATGAAGAGAGATCTCGTATGAGATTCGATAGTTTAGTAGAGAGCTTTCGATCTAATTTTAATTATGGGTCGTTTGTTAATTGAGATGTTACAAATTCCATAATTTAATTAGAGTTAATGATTTAGGGCGCGAGATTATCACTTGAGAGAGAGTAATTTCCCTTACAGGTTAGCATTAATTATAGGTAAAATCTCTTCTACTTTAACTTGGTAATTTCTCTTGATTAATTTCCATAGTAACCCTTTGTGTTGCTCAATTTCAATTCTTGTTTTGTGTTAATTTCTTGAGTTAAATTGCAATCAAATTCTCATTTTTATTTTCTTGTTTTAATTTTAATTTCATTTTATTAGTTTTTGAGCATTAGATAACTTATGACTAGATTAGTTTACCCTCCTTATGAAATCGACCCTTCAAATACTATAACTCACGACCCTTACACATGCAGTAATTGAGGGATATAAATTGTAAGACTCGACACCTCGATCAACTTTCTCATCCGAATTTCAATTAACATTATTTAAAATTCTATTGAAAGCTTAGAAAGAGATCTAAAATTATTGCGTTGAGAAATTTTAAAAAAGTATGGTAAAAAATACAATCATTACTTAAAGTGTGTTTATTAAGTAAATTAGTTTTACAAAAGACACACTTAAGGACACGAGTGTTTTGCAAAATATGTTCATTACTTTTTTAAAAATATTAAAATAATAAAATTTTCGAGAATTTCTTGAATTTTCTTAGCATCTTGAATCATCTTAATTGGATTTTAAATAAGAAAGTTATGCTAAATTTTAAAAAATATTGTCTAATTAGGATATTAGACAAGTTAAAATTAATTTAGTTTTGTATATAATTAATAATATTTTGATTTGATAAAAAATATTTATTTAAAAATTAAAAATTTTAATAATGATTTATGTATTTATTAAAATAAACTAAAATATTATTAATTACACATAAAATTTGATTAAGTTTAGTTAATCTAATATAAAATTTAGTTAATATTTATTAAATTAGGCATAATTTTTTTGGAACTCCGCTTCATATGATTCAAGATATTCCATGTAAATCTTAAAAAAGATTTAGAACTTTTATGTCTTGAGCATTTTGGGAAATGTGATGAACATGGTCGGAAATATGGTTTTATCTTAAAGTGTGTTCGCTAATTAAACCGCTTTATTAAGGACACACTTTAAGACACTAGTGTGGTCTATACCTAATTTAGTTTTGTATAAAGACATATTATTATTTATAAAGAGTGACGGTATTATATATACTCAAATATAATGTTTACATATTAAAGTAAATGTGATATTTATTTGTTTATTGTGATAATATTTTTTGTATAGAGGCATAATATTGTTTGTAAATAATGATGGTATTGTTTATATAGAATTATAGCAGTCTTTGTACCTAGTTGTAGTATTTGTATATTAAAGTAAAAGTAGTACTTTTTTGTTTACAATGATAGTATGTTTTATATAAAGACGTGATATTATTTGTAAAGAGTGATAGTATTTAGCATTGTGGTTTTGTTTGCACTCAAATATACTATTATTTGTAAAGAGCCCTAAAAGTTTTATATTTTGAGCTTTTTGCATATATATGAAGAATATGGACAGAAACATCTACTAAAAACATACCCTAAGATGTCAGCATGTCTTAGACTTAATCTAGTTTTGTATAAAGGCGTGGTATTACCTGTAAAAAGCAATGGTATTATTCTATAAAATTATGATGTATAATAGTATTTTTATACTCAAATGCAATATTGACATATTAAAGTAAAAGTGATACCTATTTGTTTATTGTGATGGTATTTTTATGTAGAGGCATGATACTGTTTGTAGAGAGTGATGGTTTTTTTTAGAATCATAATATTGTTTTTACTCATATATGGTATTTACATATTAAAGTAAAGTTCACACTTAATTGCTTATTGTGATGATTTTTTTTGTATTGAGACGTAATATTATTTATAAGTCGTGATAGTATTGTTTTTGTGGAAGTTTAGTAGTATCTTTATCATATATGGTATTTATATAATCAAATAAATGATATTTTTATCTAGAGGCATGATATTGTTTGTAAACATTAATAATTGTATTTTTGTATAAAACTATAGTATGTATTGTACTCAAATGTGACATGTAAGCATTAAAGTAAAAGTGGTACTTATTTATTTACTATTCAGAGTCTTAAACAAACAGTAGCATTAGAAATCAATCCAATAGTTAGATAACAAGATCTTCATTTTTAAGTTTATCATTCAGCTCATCCATTGAAGAAACAACAATGTCAGCTTATCTCATGGGAGATTATATGACTTGAACTATCTCTAAATCAGATTTTGCTTTTATATTTAACTACTTAGGAGTATGGATTTTTATCACTTTTGATTTTGCTTTCATGATGTTGGGCAATGTTGCATATTGTAGTTAGTTCAATCTTAAATAAATCATGCAGAAGGGAATCTGCTAGCATTCAAGCCATCATCAAAACAAACTCATTGAAAATAAGAACTAATAACAGACGTTAAATCTTATTTAAGTCTAAATGATATTTGATTCTAATTAAAACTAGGAAAATGGACCAATATTGTGTCAACTCATGTATCATCAAAACTTCTGTTTTGTTGTTGTAGTTTTTAGTTTTTAGTTTTTGTTTTCTCTATTAAAAAATAAAAACTTATTTAGTTGAGATTTGAAACATAAAAATTAAAAACAAAAACCTATTTGGTTGAGATTTGTAATAATAATTAAAAATAAAAACATGTTTAGTTTTATGATCCTATTTCTATTTTTAATTATACTATTATTTTAATAATTTTTAATATAATATAATATATTTTATATTAATTAATTCTTTTAGAAATCATGTATATAATTTACAAAATTTGCACATTAAGTTATATCATTTTAAATTATAATATTAAGTCAACATATTAAAACTGCATTCTCATCTTGTAAAACACTATATCAACATGTTGCTATACCACCGGGAACAATATTGTCCAAGATATCAGATCCAACCATATACAAAAGAAGACATGAAATGTATGAAATAGAAACATGACAGAGTCATAACATAAGCTACGTTCAACTCTAAAACTAGAAAAAGAGAGACAGATGAGATGGCAAATTCACACAATATAGTACGAAACAGTATCACTGACTATAGATGAGATGAAAAACTCAACTTTTATCATTCAAAAGCATTTTCAATACATTTTATCAAGATGGTAGAGACAAAGGGGGGAGCTTAAATTAAAACTAGTATAAATCCTATATAGTTTTTGACATTTATTTCCACACTTGCATATAATAGTAACCTAACAAGGAAGGGTTTTCCTATAACTAAAAAAATCAATGGACAAATAATCAAACATCTTGTAGATAATACCAAAACACAAAACTGTGTCCATCGAAGATCCCTCAAATACTTTTAAAAAAGGACCTTCTCACTTCCAATTCCAAATAGCAAACTCTTGATTTTTCTACTTGCTGCTTTGATGATGGATAATCATACATGAGAATCGCTCTTTCATCTAATGATGTCTAATTATTTGCTTACCTACCTATCACTTGGTAATTTTATCTTGAAAGCAAGGGAGAATATTGGGGTGAATCATGCAGATGTAGTTTATTAGCGAGGTTCCTACTTATGTTTGTTTCCCACTTTGAGATGGAAAAGGAAGAAAAGCTAGTATAACATCATCTGAAAAGTGTGGTAGGTTTTTGCATTAAATTTTAGATGCAGATAAAATTTTGAAAGCAAGTAATAGGAAGAACCCAAAAAGCAATAGCAACAAATGAAGAAATAGAGAAGCATCTAAAACAGGATGAAGAAATCGAAGCACAGAAGACACAGAGATGCAGAAGACATAGAAGATGTTGAGTCTGTTTTTATTTTAAAAACTGTTTTGAAAACATATGAAAACATCGATTTTTCATTTTCGTAAAGTTACTATGGTTCTTTTATTTTTGAAAACAAAAAATGGCAACAAGACTCAACCTTGTAAGCCGTTGTTTCCTTTTTTTAAGAAACGACAACAAGAAATAGAAGAAATAGTGATGATAGAGCTTTAATACATAACATAAAGATCGATCCCATGAACTAGCAATGTATTGTATTGGCTAATCACATTCATCCCATCAAGTTTTGGCTAGAGATGAAATGCATAAATTAGGTCCCCATTTGTTTTTGTTTTTGTTTCTATTTTTTATTGTGGTTTTTATAAAAAAACAAACAAGTTATTAACGTGTTTAGTTGAGTATTGTTATTATTCTTAAAAATAAAAATTGCTACAAATTTACGAAAACATAAAATAGATATTTTTCTATGTTTTTAAAACATTTTTTTAATAAAAACAACCCTTCCCCATTTTTTAACTGTCTTTTGTGTTATTTTTCAGTCTTTTGCTACCTTCATCGCTTTGTGCCTGCTCCTTCCTCTTTGAGAAAAGGTCAACTATGGAGGCAATGAAGATTTGGTGCTTGGAAAAGTTTTTTCATCGCCTCTTAGAAGTGGTCTGGGTAGTCACGTTAAGTGGGTAATTTTATCGAGCTTTTTTGGGTTGCAAATCAATTCGACTTCTTCAAGTTGGGATCTTTTCCGGTAAACCCACCTAAGTATGGTCTACTTCTATTACTTCGTTTCTTAGGCCACCATAAGTCAATCATCCAAGATATGATCCACCACTAGTGCTCCTTTTCGATTATACGTTATTCCTTCCATATTTTTTTCGTTTCACAACAAGTTCTTATTGAAATGGAGAAATCCTCGTGAATTTTCACCACCATTCCCTCTAGTCATTTTCTCTCGAAGTTCCTCTCTAAAAGTTGATGCTTTCTTGGCCATTTTGTGAAACCCGGGTTTTATATTTTCAAAAGGCTGCCAAAACAATTAACCTTGATAAGATTGTTGATTTATACCCTACAGTCAATCGCTTTGATTATAGTTTAGTGACAAATTATTTAAAGACATTCTTTATTTTGTACATGTTTAGATGTATATGATAAAGTCCATAGGATCATTGTACATTGCAAATGAAATTATAATGAGATTATAATTATGAGATTCATATTACATTTACGTATTATTCCTAAATGTTCCTAGTCATTGTTCTATTAAGATTGGATATTAATATAACGTAAAAGATTAGCACACGTTTTGATCTCATAGGCTAAAGTATAGAGATACTTAAACAAACGTGTGGGTACTTGCTAGAGAACAAGTTTACTGAATAGACCCGATATGAGAAATCCATTTGGAACGTTACTTGTATGACTGTGGAATTCTCATTGTGATGATTGTATAAGTGATCTTTTGACTTGAGGTCATCAAAGTTATCTTGTAGGTAGATTACTATATTTTGATACTAATGATCTATTAGGTCGTTTAATTGGTAGTCATTGGATGTAACAAGAACTATATAGAGATAGCTGAATGATCAAGATAGGATTTATCACCCTAAAATAATTAGAAAGAATGTTTAGTTGTTCTCGAATAGTATTGATTCAAGAAATCCTTGGCCAAGTTGAAATGATGTTTTGTAAATAG
>JAJMLV010000005.1:76323929-76338804 GCA_027123465.1 Erythroxylum coca
TTAACTAATTCTAGATATTTTATTATTATCAAAACATAAAGGGATTTAATTTGTCAACCACCATTAGTCCAACAAATCTCATTGTTTGTTGAATCAAGGCGCGTTACTGATAGTGTCGTATTTATCTATTGTTACTGTTATTATATGGCTATAAATAAGCCATCAGTTTTCTTTAATTATTATCCAATAAGAGTGCTTTTCTTCTTCATTCAAACTTTTGATATTTTTTGTTTCTATTTTAGCCTGATATACAATTACAAATATCAAGTAGTTTTATATTTCTGCCCAACAATTCCTTACGGGAAAAAGACAAACCATGATAAATTGCAGTCTTGCCAAAAAAATATCATTGGAACCCATTTGTAGATATAACATCTATCTACAGGGGCAACTGCTAGATTTGCTTTCATCGGTCAGACATCACTTTCAAAGTAAATACTAACATGCTAAACCATATATTTGAGTGCTGAAACTCATACATAAAAGAATACATTGGACTGCTAACATTGAAGAGTTGATTTTACTCTACATGGTATTCATAGTAATCCACTGAAAACATATAAATTGACTAGAACAAAATCTATACCTTATAGGAAGCATTCACTAAAACTCAAAACACAAAACTTTTAGATCTCTCCTTAATCTTTCTACAAAATCTTGAATCGTCTTAATCTAAATTCGAACAAGAATGTTGTGTCCAATTTAAGAAGCATTGTCTAGCTTTTCCACACAACGTATTGCATAAAGAATGAAACTTTAAGCTTGAGGTCTCAAAAAAATGGGAAAATCTTGAAAAATAAGATGTTGCTTTATTTATTTTTTCGATTTGTCAATACGATACAATGTGACAGTACAAAGGTAGACAAGGAATGCTGTTTTTGCACTTTTCAGTGATCATACAATCTGTTAGCCAAAAGACAAAAACGTTAAGCAGAAGCCTCTGGCAGGTTAAAATTCCATGCAAATCAATTAAGAGAGAGACATGTCATGATGCGTTAATAAATCAATGCTCAACATTTCCTTAACTACAAATTCCAGGATTCCGAAATTGTTAGGAACAAAACTTTGCTGAGGGGCAAATGTACGATATAGAAAACCTATTTCATTGACCTAAGATGTACCTGTAAGTGTTAGTATATCGATGTTAGGACTCAGGGGGGCATAACATAAGCAATTCTACAACCTTTTGTGCAATGGTGGCACATGCTGAAACAGCCCCATGCTGCACTGATGTCAAAAGTGAAATTGGGGGGCATAACATAAGCAATTCTACAACCTTTTGTGCAATGGTGGCACATGCTGAAACAACCCCATGCTGCACTGATGTCAAAAGTGAAATTGGAAACCGCCACCACCACCCGGAAAGCCTCCGTCAAACCCACCAAAACCCCCAGGAAAGCCTCCTTCAAAATGGAAAGTATATTGCTGTCCTCCACCACCAAATGGGTTGAAACCGCCACCGCCGCCACCACCCATTCCCATCTCATCAATGTCTTCTCCTCTATCATACCTTGAACGTTTTTCTTCGTCTCCGAGGACCTGTAGAGGACAATGGAATTTTAGGGAGGAAGACAACTACCAAAACCTGTGCTTTAATTTGGACCACGAATAAACGAAATTCTCATACTTAAAGTCTCGTAAATCTACTGGCAAGTTGACAAAGAAACTGTATCTTGAGGAGATTAACAAAATCTGATGGTATACACTTTAAAATGATAAAAGAAAAATCAGATCACGACAATCATACCTCATAAGCAGCAGCAATTTCTCGGAACATGGCCTCTGCTTCTTCTCTTTTATCAACATTTTTATCCGGGTGCCACTGCAAAGCAAGCTTCTTATATGCACGTTTGATCTCCGATGATAACGCAGTTTTTGAGACTCCTAATATCTTGTACCAGTCCTTGCGCTTGCTCAGCTTCAGGGCTTTCTCTGCCCTCGTCAATGCTTCCCGGATGCTCATGTCCTGTTAACAGTGCATATATGTGGCTTGAATATTTTCCATAACATAAAAGCTATATGTATCCACATTTTGCTTAATTAAATAGCAGATATCATAGAACTGAAGGGTTAAGAGAGAGTTGCATAATGCTAATGAATTTTCAAGAAGGTAAACCTAATTATTGATTTTGCTGAAAAAAAATAAATGTAGGAACGAACAGTTAGATGCCAAACAAACTAGGTAATTCGATGACTATAGAAACTCAGTTGAGAGGGCGCTGATGCAGAAGGATAGCAGCTAACCTGTGGCGATTTTTGAGCAGCTGATTTAATGTCCTCAACAGCTCCTTCCCAGTCCTCTGTCAAGAGTTTTGCTTCACCTCTCTATGATATGAGAAATTTCTCTTAGGAGATATTCAGAAAGCAATATAATGTTCAAACAAAAGGGACATGAAAACAAAACATCACCCTAACCTGAACTAAAGCGTCAAGAAGATCCCCATCAATGTTCAGTGCTTCATTGCAGGCACTTAATGCATCTTTACCCCTGCCAAGCTTGACTAAGAGGTTACACAAGCCTAAATAAAGATGTACATTATGTGCTTGATGATTGGGGTCCAGTGCAAGAGCTGCATTGTAGTCCTCTACAGCAACTCGCAGCTTACCCTTGCTAACATTCTCCTCTGCCTGTAAAGAAAAAATGACAATGATTAACATAAACTCCAAATGAAGGAGAAGGAAATTTCTCTCACAATCTCTACCCAACTCCACATTTTTGCAAGCCCTTAATTACCAAGACAAGAATCTATCTGAATATAATGTCAACTTACAGATTTGGTCTTCTTGAGTAAGTTTTTTAAACCAAAATATGCTTTCTTCAGTTCACTATGCTCTGGATCAAGACGTAGACCCTTCTGATAATGCCTAAAGAAAGCATACATCCATACTTAAAACTTTTTGAGTAATAAAAAAATTAATAGAAATCCCTAAGAGGCTAAAAGATATTTTCTTTACACTTACTTTGAAGCAACATCATGATCTGCTAAATAATAGTAAGCCCGGCCACGAAGCAGTAGTGCATCAAGATTATTTTCATCTTCCTTTAGAATATATCCACTCTCAGAGATGACGGCCGAATAGTCCTTAGTTGCCAACAACAATTTCACTTTTAGGAGTTTAGCCTGCAACCAGTAATGCATGTAGTCAACAGACTGCAGTCACTATACTGGAAAAGCTTAGCAAGCTGAATAAATTACCAAATAAGATACAAAGCCAACAATAACAATGTATAAGTCGAGACAATTATTACCTTTGAACATGCTGGAGAAAAAACAAGAACAACTTTATCAACAAATTCTAAAGATTTTGAAAAATCCCCTGAATCAAAAAGATTCAATGCACTCTCAAGAGCACTCTGAGCCTGAAGCAATTGAGAAAGCTCCTTTTCTGCAGTCTTATGTCCAGGTTGTATCTCCAAGATCTTTTTATAGCTCTTTTCTGACTCTTCGTATCTACATTGGCCAAAAATAATGTTAAGTCGTAAGTTTCTTTCCTTTCAGAAAGTAAAAGACTATGGTTGAATTACTCAAGAGCTATTTATTGGGCATTATGACGAATAGAAAATCAACAAGAAATTTTCAAAAATCAATGCAGCATCGTGTATTTTACAGAAATGATAAGGAAAAAAAAGCATGTATTAAGGTAACTTCAGGGATACAAGCAACCATGAGATCAGTCCAACATTTTGTTGTTGCCGTGCAGAGCCTAATCATCAATTAGCTTCTGATGAAGACTGTAAAGAAATAAGAAACAATTTAATAGCTGACCTGCACAACTGACGAAGAATTGATGCTCGACGGAAATAAGCTTCAGAAAGTGTTGGATCTGCCTCAATGGCAGCATTAAGATCATCAAGCGCCTCACTATAATGCTTCAACTTTACACTCTGAGAAACTCTTTCAAATAGTTTAGCGGCATTCCCAGTTTTACCGTCTGCACGTTTGATTCCAAAATACATTAATGGTGCATGACTTGTGGACACCAATTGCACTACACACTATAAAACCGAACGAGTGCCAAAGTTGCATGTAGAATGAATAACATTAAAGAAGCAGATGCCATAAACTTTTATTTGCTTTATTGCTTAGCTTCAATCCTAAAAGTGGACCGATCCCATAAATATCAAATTACTATGTAGCCTAGCCAGCGATCTTCCTTCATAAACAATCTGCATTCGTGGATGTTAATTCCATTCATTATGAAAATATCTTCAGTCTTAACCTTCTCAGTCAGAAAAAAGGACAGAGTGTGAAAGCTTTCTTGGATCGCTGTTTAAATTTCTATGTACAGGGACGCTATTAAGGAATCAAAATTCATATCTTGCACTTGTGATCATATATCTTGAGTAATCAGCTATTGAATAACCACACAACTTTTTGCGGTAAGTATCTTAAAGAATAAAAAATTGTAGCATCCATCAAAGAGATCACAACGCATAGGCGTCAGCCGCAGTCCATAACCACACACGTAACTCGATTGAACCAGAAATTATACCTACAATTCAATAATTGACAGAGTTCGGTAATTAAATAACCATGAAAGAAAAGTCTGTTTTCGGCAAACCAAAGTATCCCACAATGGAAAGATAGAAACTTTTAAAGTCTTAGCTGCATCTTATGAATCTCCCTCAAACTAATCCGTCAAATACTTAGTAACAGATCCAGACGTCCAATAGATAGCAATAAAGAGGGGCATAAACAAAGGCATTGCCAACTGATATAGTAAAAATAAAAACCAAATCTTTTCGTACTAAAAGAAAAGATGGACAAAAACCTGAAGCAGAAACAAGAGGTTGGTGAAGTAGGAGCTGGGAAACAAACACAAACTGAAGTATAAGCATTGTGAACCCCAATCCTCTCCATGCCAATCCATCCATGGCCCAAAAAAACCTCACCAAATTCATCACCAGAAACTCTCTCCTGATTCTGAAAGCAAGCACCAATACCCACTTGCACAAATTGCTAAACTCAACAGATATATATGTGCATGTGCATAAATATATGTCTCCGCGAATCTGGAGGGAAGATAGAGAAGAAGATTTTAGCTTGAAACTGATAAATTTTACTTTCTAATGTAGTGTTGAAGAGGAGAGAGAGAGAAAAAAACTCGCGTGTGATTCGAAAGTGTCCTTCCACGTATCTATCACCTATGAGCTTCTTACACGTGGACCTCGACCGTGGCCTACTGAATTCCTGCCTTGTTGAATACCTATATCAAGCTTCAGCCAATAAAAAACTGCCATGTCATCTTACTTTGTACAGGGCTAGTTTGGGCCCAATGATAATTAACCCAATATAGATCTGCATTTGAGTTAGCCCATTAGGAAGAGCTTCCCATAAAATCTCATTAAAAAGAAGCATTCCTTACTAAACAAGTAATATAAAAATATAACTATTGTGGTAAACTATCAGTAAATTAGAGAACTAAATACTGGAAACATTATATTTCCACGTCGATTTTAGTTTTTAAATAAAAACAGAAATATATTAGTTGTTAATTTCAATATAGTTATAAAAATTTTTGTAACTGAAAATAATTATATATTAGATAAAACTTAAAGATGAATTATTTTTAATTAATAAATTTTTGTTAATTTCTTATATAATATTTATTAACAATTTTTTTTTATTAAAATAAATATTTTAATTTTAATTTTATTTATAAATTAATATTTATTTTAATATATTTGAATTATTAAATCAAATTTTATTTGAAAATCATATATTTTGAAGATATTTCAATTTTAATTATATTTATTAATAATTGTTTAATTTAATGACAAAATTAAATCAAATAACTATTCATATTTATTATTAGCAATTAATTTTAATTTATTAAATATATAATACTAAGTTAAATTATTCATAATTGTTACTAATAATTGCTATATTAAATAATTAAATAGTATATATTTAGTTGAAAACAATTCAGACTATCAAAAATTAATTTTTATGATTTTCATAATTTTTAAAAATTGAAAGAACCGATACCAACTAAAACCTCAAACAGTGATTGAAAACAAAAAGTGATTGAACAAGAATGACCAAAGATAGGACAGAATTACATTCCACAAGAGCTTATAACAACTCCCATGCAAAACAGTCACGTTCACGAGTGTTGTTGAGTTTCAACATGAGAGGATTGAGAGTTTTGGCAGTCAACATTAGAATCCTATGCAGTGCTACAATTGGTGGTAGGGGGACCTGTTTGATGTTCTTGAGATAGTTGTTGCAGGAAACGAGTTTCGAAGTCCGAGGTTGTAACCTAAACCCCAGGCCTCAAAAAGAGCTGGACATGTCAAGTTCCAACAAAAAGACAATACTCTTTACCGTAAAGTCTCTTGTTTATGTTTAATTAATCAAAGCAATAGTTTTCTGTTCCCTCTTTTTGACCCTTTTTATTTTCATTTCCAGGGTTACATGCCTAGAGCACCGTCCTAGTCCCAAAAAGTTAAGAGGGTTTCCCCAAGTTTTTCTTTATGATCAATCTCTATAAACAAAGCAAGAAAATGATCAGTGGAAAGTTTGAAGCTTTATGTATAAAGTTGGCAGAAGTAACGGTTGTCAGGAGCTTAGCAGTGCCTTAAATAAGGGCCCTGAAGCTGTCTGAAGTAGGACCTTTTCTAGTTTCCAGGTTTCCTTTTCCAGGACAGGTTGTTCTGGAAAGACGAAACCCTGTTAAAGTGAAACATAAAACAGGATAAGGAATTTAGGTCAATCTGAATATAATATTGGTCCAAAGGTTTTTAACTAATTTAAATCATTCTCTTAGCCCAAACTAACATATTCTAGGTAGGTGCATGGAGGCAGATAAAGAAAGTGATGGTAAACGACATCGATCATATGAAGCTTCCAATGTTTGAACATTGTAACCACAAACATTCCTCAACAGTTCTGATTAAAAGTTACTTAGCGTAGCTTTCGTTTTACCAGAACTCTGAAACGACATGAAACAAATTGTGGGAAAGTGTTTGAATGGGTAAGCGTATCGGTTCTATCTATTTTATTATTGCTCGAAAAGATCTATATGAATTTGGAGTTGAGTACTGATGTTATATGTCTCGTTTCAATAACAAGAAATTTGAGACAGTCCAACAACAAAAAGTTCTTGTTGTTTTCTACGTGAGTGGCTTCACTTGGCTGCGCAGGCTCTCAATTTGGAAGTTCTGAACTTACATCAAAGCCAATATCAAAGTTATACTAAAATCTACTAATTGTTTAGTTCAATTTTTAACCTTTCAGTTTAATTTAGTTTAATAATTTTTTTTGTGAAAAACCAATCAGTTTATCGATTAATTAATTAGTTTTAGTAAACTAATCAATTTTATAAATTAAAATAAACTGATTAATTTTGATTTATCATTTTCTTTTTCTAATTAAACTTTAAATTTTTTGTACGAATATGGGTAATCTTTTTCAATCATTTTTAAAATTCTTTAATTTTATTCAATCTTTAATCAATTTTACGATGATCTATTATCGGTTGAACCTTAAACTTCTTGTCTTCTTAATTTAACTTTCGATCATTTTTTTTTAAATATTGACTAAAACATAAATTCAATTATTTTAAATTAAAAATAATTTATTTATATTACATATTTTATAAGATATTATATATATCTCGACAATTTACACAAAACACACTTAAATAATAATAATCAAGCTTTGACTAAAAAGAAAAAGGTATCATCCTCACTGAAATAATAATGTTATTTCTTTCTAAATTCATAATCATATTTCTTTTGACCAATCAAACAATCCAGACAATGGCCTTCCGGAAATTTCTCTCCAAGCTTATCATGCCATGATCATGCCTACATACATTAAAGGGTCTAACTCAAAAACCTAGATTCTACCTAGTTAAAGAAACAATATTACCCTATCTCTAGGAATTTGATCATATAGTTGAGTTACTTTTTTTTTCAATTTTAATTTGATTAATCAAGACAAACATTGCACGCATTCATATTATGTTACTAATTAATGTGGTAAGTGGTAACATTTAATTGATCGTGACCAACCTAACTTGTAATTAAGTCATACTCTAAATTCAACCCACAACCGCAAAAAGTGGATCTTCTATATACTTCATTTTGCCAGTTAAGAGTGGTTCCAATGATTGAAAGAAGTTTCTTCACATTTTCTAAAATATTGATTTCAAATCGCATGAATTCTCCATTTTGTATATTATTTTTAATTCATTAAATAATTTATTAAAATTATGTGATTAACAAGTTAGTATATGTAAGTGTCAATTATAAACAAAATTCTCAAACTTTACTCAATTTTATAATACCGGCTCAAACTTTTAAAAAAATAGCACTTAAATACTTCAACTTTTAATTTTTAACAAAAATTACTCGAAATGAAATTCTACACGTTAATGTGGATGATGTGATGAGTCATTTCAAATTAGTAAATTTGCTATGTCATTGTCACGTATTATATTTGTATCATGTATAAAGTTCATTATTTAATAAATTAAAATATAAAAATTCTAAAATAATTATTAGTTGAAAATATATAAAGGAGTGTATAATTATTTTACGGTTTTTGATATTTTAATTTATTTAATTAAAAAATTCATACATGATGCAATAGTTATGTAACATAAATACTAATTTGATAGGAATCATTGCATCTCATATACGTTGACGGATAAATTGACGTTTGGTTTTTTTGTTAAAAATTGAAAATTAGAACATTTTAGAGCAATATATTTAAAATTCAAATTAATATTGTAAAATAAGTAAATTTTGATTTCTTGTACAATTAACTCTATATATAATCAAAATTTTATTATTTGATATACGCTAAAAAAATTAAAGTCATGACTAGTAATTCTCTTTTTTTTTTCTTAAGTTGAGACTGAATTAATTAGTAAAATTGCTCCTATAAAGCGGAAAACTTTATGCATCGAGCACATCGACTAGTAATTCTCGTTTTCATCAAAAGGAATTTTTTTGTTTAACCTAAAAACAAATACTTTGGTATTACCTTAGTCATTAAGGGCATCCACATTAGCATCCATTTTTATGTAATAATCTTGAAATTATTGTAAAATACCAAACACTTGTTTTTTTGTTTATAATTACTAAAGGTTGACCAGAGAGCCGGATTGGTTTGACAATGAGTCAACCACACATGGCAAAGTGTGGTTTTTCTGTGGCGTCGGATTTTAAAAAGGGACGGACGGAGATCCAAATATACGATAAGAGAATTCAGACAAGTGATAAGACAACAAGAAGAGAAATAAAAACAACAGTAAAAACGACGAGAACATGCACGACTAGGAGTTGGCTCATTGTTTAGTCATTTCAGACCATATGTAGTGCGGTCCCCACCTGAGCAGTCCCAAGGCGTCCTTCTCTGCAACCCGTGCTCGATCTGCACCCACTTCCACCGAGTCAAATTGGCTTCAACTCGGTAGTTTTTGGTTACCCTTTTGGCTTGTTGGGACAATCTGATCACCTCAAGTCTGTGACATATTTCAGGATGGGTAGAGTACGGTCCTAATTGTGTGCGAATTGGTCTAGTCCCATGGCTGAGCTCATTGAAGCAAACTTAGCTAGTTGTGGTGAAAAAAATGTACGACCAGAATCAGGAGTCACGCCAAGGAAATCTCTTGTTAAACCCTTGTCAATATGACTACTAGTGCGTGGATTGAACTGAGATGGGTCACTTTGCTTTCCACTACTTCGCATCACGAGTTGGTCGAGACTTGTTGATGTGCGCATTATTGCCTCCACAGTGCTGTTTGTTGGTGTCGAGCTCTCTGGTTGTTTATTAACATTCTGAAAAACTTCTTGTAGTTCGTTTCTGCTATGGTCGAAAGCGTTGAGATTGGGTGTTGTGGACGAAGAGGGGTTCATGAGTCCATAATTGCTGCTAAAGAAAGATTGATTGCTTCTCGTTGAACCCATTTGGGCTGCTTTTTGAAGAAGAGCAGTAGCTGACATTGGCGTAGCTGGTTTTGACTGTTTATTTTGGTTTTCAGAGTAAAAAGACGATAGTGAACCCATTCTATCCGCTTCCTTACCAACTTCTTCTTTTAACGCCTGAGGCAATCCTGATAAACTCAAATTCCCATAATTGGTTGTGGACGATGAACCGTAGAGATTGGCCGATGATCCCATTTGTACCATCTCAGGCAAACCAGGATGAGAACTTGAAGACGCATAAAGATCAGAACTTGACATGAGACCTGTGGGATTAATGTTTGAATTTGCCTGATTTAGAAACAGTGACAATCCGGGTTTTTGTTGATCTGCAGTGAGAGAGTTTCCATGGGCTCCTCCTATGCCGTTAAATTCTGGTCTAAAACTTGCACCAAATTGCGAAATGCTCGGAATATCTTGTACCCCTCGGCTTGAAAATCCAGGATGCAAATTTGCTGCATCATTACTGAAATTAAGATTTGTTGATGCCGCTGAAGTGATTCTTGCACTTTCTTCAGCTAAAGCATCACAAAAGGCTCTGTGGGTGATAAAACTATCTTTCCTGTAGGAGAGTAGAATCGGAAACTCAATTCAGAACTTTGATCTAACATAATCATTACTCTACCTAAGAGCTATTAAATGAAGTACTAGCATTAATCTCCAATCCGTAAAGCCATGAAGGCCTGAAGATCAGCATTTACTGCTTCCTCCTACAAGCGATTGCAAAATCGAAAAGGATTCCTGAGAAAGTACAAGTTGTGTAGTATTAATTGCACAAACCTGGAAAATAAAGTTCCACAATCGCATTTATACTCTCGAGTGCCACAAGTCTTGGAGTGAGCTTTCCAATCTGATTGGACGGCATACTTCTTTGAACACTTCTCACACTTCCACTTCTTCTCTCCATGTTTTCTGCTGAAGTGTTTCTTTACTCCGGTGAGGTCTCCGAGAGCTCTTGATGGGTCATGGTGAACGCAAGTTTTCTCCGGACATATGTATACCTTCTTTCGAACCTCTTTGTTGGTTCTTTGCCTTAGCTTCCATGGAAGATTGTGACCTCTTCTGTGAAGCTGCAAGTTTTGGTCTCTCTGAAACCCTTTGTTACATATTTCACATACAAACCTGTTGGTAGCCATGAGAGTCTTGGGAGAGAGAGCAATAACCTCAGCATCTGGATCTGTTTAGACATGAAAAGAGAAAAATAACAATTGTGTTACGGTTGAATTGGAAGCTAAATAAGGCGAGAACTCTTTTAAGTCTAAGAACTAAAAAGTGGGTGTCAGGGTTTCAAACAAAAGAGATGAGAAAACAAGCATAGGCGCAAGTGTTACCTGGTGTTCCTGGTAAATTTCTCTTCTTCTTGGCAGCTTGATTAGCACTAGTTTTAGGGTTAGGGTTTGAACCGTCTGGTAATGAAGAAGGTATCGAAAAAGCGTCATCAGACATCATCTTGGTCTAAATCGAACTGGTTATACACGAAAGAAACAAGATTTCAGAAAGGATAAAAGACCGTACAAAAACTAAAAAAAGAAAATACAAGACTTTCTTCAGACACAAACAGCTGCTTTGGTATATTCAAATACTGACTAATAGCCTCATAGCAAATTCTGCCAAAAGACAATAAAAGCACAACCTCAACCTCAAGCTTCAATCTAAACACAGCCCCACTTGAAAAATATACTCCAGAACTTCGGACTCTTCTTACAGAGATCTGGTTTCTTTCAACTTTGTTTGGCTTCACAGGAAAACACCAAAACCCATGATGTCTAAAGAGAATATCTCATCTTAACCCTTCTGGCCTTCTCTATCTCTTCATTATCTACGGTCTCTCTCACCCTCTTCCTTTTTTATCCTAGCTAGTTGCATCATCATGGTTGATCAGCCATAGACATGAATGGACCACACCTATCACTCTCTCTTTCCTACCCACACAAACACAAATACACGCACGCACATCTGCAGACAATCAAAGAAAAGTAATTTTCTGGGAGAAACACTGCAGCTTTATAACCGGAATGTGTAGGTTTGTATGTGTCCTTTGTCACCTTTCGAGATTAAACTCTAATTTATATTCAGTCAAAACTTATTAAATTAACATGAAGCAAAGCGAATTGCATGTGTTCGTGAGAAGGGTAATTCTTGATGGGATTGTTTTACTAACGAATGATGTTGAGCTATACACTAGGGTCCTACTCCAAGCATCTACAAGGGGAGGTCCGCTGAAAAGTCACTTGTCTTTATAGCCATTGATCAGGTGTTGAATGATTACACCATAATTAAAATTAGACCCAATTTAGCATGCAGTAGCCTGCAAGAGTCAGAGACTTAGCTGTGAGTCTGTGATAGAGAGTTAATTACTTTTCCCGAGGGTTTTGATAGGACCGTCCGTGATACACTGTCTGGAAGCTGTGTGTGAATATGGGACCCTTAAGCCTTGACCATTTGGCTCTGGTCTTTGAAATTTAGTATAATTATTATCGCAATGAAAAAGATCTTCACGAAATTTAGTATAAAGTATAATAATCAAATTTTTAATTTTTTATATTAATTATAAATATAATATTTCCTTTACTAAAATAGAGATAATGTAATTTATAAGAAAGGGTGACGTACAAAGATCACGAAGAATCTCATTTATTAACAAAATAATAGTCTCATCAGAACTACATCATAGATTTCTAGCTTGTATATCAATGATATATAGCCTATACATCAATCAAAATGTATAAAATAGATCATTCATAAGATATTAATATAAACAAAGATTAATTGTAGTATAAATTTCAAATATACTAACCGAAACATGAAGATTAATATATTTTATTTAAAAGGGTTAGTGATTCGATTGAATTTTGAAAAAGTTAAAGAACTAATTTGTCTTTTCATGCATTAAATGGTGAAGCTTTTGTCAATGACTTCTTTAGCGATACTTCAATTGTACATGTTACTGAAATCTTCCATGAGATGTTCACATCCTGTGCAAGTAATGCTTAGACTGATTAGGCAATATAGCTCCATTACAACTCTGTAAGTGTTGTGTGGCAAAAGGAAATTCTTGGAAACTATCATCACATGTTCAAATGGAAATCTTTTTACCAGGGTTCATATAATGTCATTTCTTAGTAGATTTTCATATTATTAGGAACATTAAAAAAATTGACTATGGCTCATCGATTATTACTAAAAGACATGAGAAAGCTTGTCAATTGCTTACTTATGAGCTAACAAAACCTTCTTTTTTTTCCCTTACACCACATTGGATTTGATTAAGACCTGAGAAAGCATGCATCACGGTTTCCACTACTGTCCACCAGCTTCATGGAGGGGTTCAGCTAGAGGTTAAAAAGAAGGTCACATCTTTGATTTTTCAATGTCATCTTTCACAGCATCATGGTTATTGTTCAACAGTTCGCAGTTTCTTAATTTCTTTCTTGAAATTCGTAACTTCTTGATGTATTACTAATATGAAATTTCTGAATGCTTGTAAGGTAGGTACGTGAGAATCTGAATTGTAAAATCATTATCCAGGCTCGGCTGTACCTTTCATTCCCACGTGAATACCAAACTAGAATTCGAAAAAAGCTAAAATTCAGACTTACATGTGTGCAGTACAGGTTTTTGATAGTGAATCCTATGCCAATTTATTATAAAATTGACTTATCATCGTAACATTTTTTATCTTAATCCATTATATTCTCCATCGAAATTTGATGACATACTTGACTTAATCCATCTTAGTTAGGATCAAGTCTCTAAAGTTATAATTAAAGGGGTGCGTTTAATTTAACTATTGACTAATTATGTTTTCTCTTTATGGGCCAAAGTACAAATTTCTAATAATATTAGTTTCTCACCATAAATTTCTTACACTTTCAAGATTGTATATTACATTGTTTCAGAATTTTATAAGGGTTTAATGACTTTCTTGGTACTATCGATTTGTGGGCAACACATGAGCAAGTGAATTTAAAAATTAAGGAAATTTCTAGTTTTTGACTAATCTTAATTCTTAAAGTATTTGGTAACTAACCTGTGTTTGATTCTAATTCTGTTTCTTAGTCTTCATTTTTTTATTTTTAGTTTCTATTTTTTTCAAATAAAAACAAAGATTTGTTGAGTTGTTAATTTTAATATAGTTATATTTTTATTACTGATAATAACTACATATTAGATAAAATGTAAAGATAATTTTTTTAACTAAATAAATTTTAGTCTCTTTATAAATTATTAAAAAATAGAGTAGGACACAAAAATCACTTTTTTAATTTTCATAAATTTTGAAAACTAGAATAAATCAAAATAAAAACAAAAATTAAAATTAAATGAACAAGTTCTTTTACTAAATTTGAAAACAATAACAGAAAACAAAAAAATAAACCAAAACAAATAAGCCTTAAGGTTTTAAATTGTTCATTCCAGATGACACATTAATTTGATAATTATAAACGGTAAAGGTATAATTACAAATGATTATAATATTAAAATTATAATTATAGTTATGAACCTGACAATTTAAAACTCTATTAGTACATAAATGTGCTCTAACTTGAACTTGAAAAAAAGAGTTATTTGATAAGACTTACTTATACATCATTCAATAATTGAATTTGAAAATTTTCCAGGAAAAGAAAAAGGACTTAGGTGTATGCTTTCATTTATCTTCATGGCAAGCAAATTTGAGAATAAGCAGTTCTCTTTTCCTTTGGAGAAATTACCACCATTTCAGTGACATCAAAGGTCCCGATTTAGTATTGAAACAAATAATGATAAAGGTCGTGTCATTTACGGGCACCACATTTAGCTACCAAAAAAATTCGTCGCTAAAAGTCTTAAAATCGTCGCTAATAATAATTAATTAGCAACGAATTATTTTCGTCATAAAAAATGTTGCCAAATTTTCATAGTAAAAAACTATAGGCGACATTTTCACTGATCGTC
>JAJMLV010000005.1:76379121-76394315 GCA_027123465.1 Erythroxylum coca
TATGCAAGGTATTAAGTTGTAAATCACACAAAAAGTTTAACTGCCTATTTTCATAAGTAATTGATAAAGCTCTCTAAGAAAGGGTTCTCGTACTTCAAGCTACTCGTGATAGGCTCCTAAATGCCCAAAAGAAGGATGAAGAACACTTATGATTTAAGGCATAGAGAGTTGAGTTTTGCAATTAGAGATTGGGTATGGCTGCGACTTCAACCATACCGTCATCTAACAGTAGCCAAATGGAAGCATCACAGATTTCTACCAAAGTAATTTGGCCCTTTCAAGGTCATGGCCAAAGCAGGACATGTTGCTTACAAGCTTAAGTTTTCTACAAAAAGTAGAATACATGATATGTTCCATATGTCTCTCCTACAAAAATATAAAGGACCCCAACTAGTTGTTGTAAGAGATTTATCACCCGTGTGCAACAACAAAGCCTTACCAACTCCTCAGGCTATTTTAAGCAGTAGGTTCAACCAAAGCAAAGGGAGTTGTCAGTGCAATGGGCAGGGTTTCCCCAAGAAAATGTAACATGGGAACCAATTGAACACTTCCAAGAAGCTTATCCAAAGTTTGAGCTTGAGGAAAAGCTCAAAGTCGAAAGGGAAAGTGACAATTGGATGCTTTTATTGGACGACAATATCAAAGAAGGAAGGTAGCAACAGCAGATGCAGCCTAGCTTACCCAATTAGAGATTTTTTTTGTTTCCTTTAATTATTATAGACTTTCTATCCATATAATCCTTTAATTAGTCAAGATATTATAATCTTTTATCTCTTTCCTTTGTTAGTTAAGATCCTATATTTTAGGATCTCTTTCTCTTGTTACTAGCAACCTTTAGAAAAGGATCTTAATATTCAATAAAGGGAAGCAATTATTCTCTCAGGTAGTTAACATTAGAGGGGGCTCTATCGAGAACAAGTATGCTTCTCCAAACTCGTAAGTCCAAAGAAAGATTCTTCCAAGTCTAAACCTATGATTAGATATCATGCTAAGCCTAACAACAAAATCCTTACCATCACCACATCCCATTCATTGAATTCAACTTATTGACAATGTTGATCAACATGTTCTTTATAAGTCAAGTTGTTTGTCGTTATCTTTCGCCGTACCTCACCAAAGATGCCCATCATGTGTTATGCAAAACCTTCACTTTCAACAATAACTCATGTTGTCCTTCGTAAAGGAATCAAATCAGTGGGGTTCCTTCTAACTTCCAAAAATATCTGAAAACGCTTTTACTAGACCTATTTATAGAACTATTAGATACAAATTATGCCATAGGAAGAATTAAGTCCCAATTATTCACATTATCTCCAACGAAATATCATAACAAGTCCCCCCAAACTTTTATTCACTACCTCTATTTGTCCAACAATTTGGGGATGGAAAGAACTTAAAATTGAAGCTTAGTGTTTGACCTATTTATAGAACTATTATGTACAAATTATGCCATAGGAAGAATTAAGTCTCAATTATTCACATTATTTCCAACCAAACATCTTAACAAGTACCCCAAACTTTTATTCACCACCTCTATTTGACCAACAATTTAGGGATGGAAAGAGCTTAAAAATTGAAGCTTAGTGTTTAATGAATCATGAATTCCAAAAATAACTCATAAACTTCACATTACAATCAGAGCCGGTAGTTGAACGTAATTTATGGAGATGTACCTCTTTAAAAAATAGTTTAGCAATGTGGGTAACATCCTAAGTCTTGACCACTATACTCGCAGATAGTTTCATAACAAAACCACATGGCTTCTCTACCACATAAGCAGTAAGAACATACATATTGTTGCTTCTTGTAGTCAAGTCCACTAATTTTAATTCATTACTGAATTTGGACTTTGCCATTTATTCCTATGTTGTGTTAATCTCACATCTTCATTCAAATCTACTTCTTCATCACTCATTGCAATAATCTTCATCAACAATAGCAAGGATATCATCAAGTTTTGATCAAACAAGCTCCGAAACTTAAAGCAGTTACCAGTTAATCTTTTCATCTCCCTATTATGTTATTTTAGCATGCTATCATATTCTTTCAGCCTAATGGCCTGCTTATTCAATCTTTTATTCATGTGATTTAATTTGATGTTCAAGGGTTTCAACCTATTTAGGTGTTTCAGTCTATTGTTCAAGCACTCTAGCTTGCTATTTAAGAGTTTCAACTTGTTGCTCAGTTGTTTCAACTTTAGGTTATGCCAAAGAATTCACTTGCTTATGTTTTTCTTTATCTTTAACGCTTTGATCATCTCCAACTGTCAAATTCTCCATATATGGTCATGTTTCTTAACTCTCCATGTTATCAAGCATTTGAAAACCTTCTACATGAAGGCTTGAAGATTCTAATTGATCAGTTGAAGGAGAGGTGTTGAAACTTCCTCTAAGGTAATACTTATTAAATTTGAGGAATCACAATCAAAATATGATTCAGCAAAAATTTTACCTTGCATTACATGTTGTTGATCAATATCAATTCCTTCATCTTGCTTATTATCATCTTCTCCATGTTTAGCATCAAGTGTAGGTTGTTGGTTTGCATAATTTTTTCTTGTGGGAGTTTTGATTTATACAAAACGCATGTTAAGGTTGTCCAACCTCTCCAAAAACTATTGAACATACTTCCTTAAGGGAGTTGATACATGTAATTTGGCTTTTGGAGGACATTGTGATTGAAGATCTTTGATGTCCAATTTTTTCATAATTCTCAAAACCATTTCATCTCACTCTTGGTTGCTGAGTATTTTTCTATACACCATTTTACTACAAGTCGCCATTGTAAAGCAAGGCTTTGATACCAAATTGATGCCGGACAAATAGAAAAAGTATAAACTACTAGTTAAAACTAGCAAAATTAAGAATTATGGCTGATATTAGGATGTTGGAATATCAAATTTTAGGTCTTAATTTCAGCTTGGAATGCTGGAATTTTAGATTTGGTATAACTGAGTTTTTAGGATTTGATTGTTGAAAATTTAGGCTAGGATTTCAGACTTTAATATGGCTAGAATTTAGGGCTTTTGTTGCTAGTTGGAATTTAGTGATTAACAGAAATAATGGAAGGTAAGAATTTAGGAATCACTCTTAGGGTCTAAGAATCACTCTTAGAAGAGAGCATCACACTTTCTATCTGAAAACTCAAATTTGTAGAAAAAATTTGGGATATGTTGTTATTGACAGGCTGAGTATACACATATCTATATAAAGGCTACAAGGGTCTACAGTTATTATCAAGCCCTTAGTTAACTATTCTCTGGATTTCACAGCTCTCAATTTCAACACATTTTATTTGTTTCCTTTTGTTTCTTTTCAAGAAGAAACTTCTAATTTTCAAGTTTTCATTCATTGGTCCATGTTGTTCAAACTTACAATGAATAAGAAAATGAATAATGCAGGGTCAAATCAACCTTTGCAACAAAACATTTGTCATTCAATCATATGATATGATTTTATTATACTAGTAGCATTTTTTTAGTATTATGAAAAGAAAAGCTCTTTAGCAATTACATAATGAATACAATTCATACAACAAATATCCAATAATTTCAATAATTGAACTCAAATGTAAAAAATTAATGAAAATGAGTGTTGTGTCAAATTTATGCAATGTGGATTTTTTGTTCATTCCAAATTAAGACAATTCCAAATTAAGGAGAGCTAATCATTATCTTAATATGGACATTTGTTTGTAAGCTTAATTTAATTATTACTCTCTAATATCATAACTGTTTTTCATTATAAAAAATGAGGAGATTGTTTAACCAAAGAGGTTTCAATTGATATTTTGATGATGACAAAATAGAAGAACTACTAATGAGTTTGTTATCTTTATGAGAAGCAATGTAAGAACAAAATGTAGCCATGTATAACTTTAGAACATATTTCACGAAGATTAAAAAAAAAGTGGAAGTTTGCAACTTTCGAAGTGAAAATGAAGTCAATACCAAAAGAAGATCAAGATTCATCAAGATGATTCTATATTTTGTAATGTTAATTGTAATCTCATTTTGTTACTTTCGTAATTTAAAAGGTTCTTCGTGTATAAACATTTCATCTTAGTTCATTACATGTCTTTTCACTTATCAAATTCTTTTTTTTAAGGCTTCTTAATTTTTCAAACACTCTTATAGAAACATTTTGAAAGTTTTCTATTAAACAAATTAAGTTTGAACATTTAAAGTTGATAAAATCATATTTTGGGGGGGATGATCGACCAATATAAGTTAGTGGTCAACCAATATAAGTTAAATGTGTAAAAATGATATTTGTTAACATATTAGTTGACCAATGCCCCTTTAGGGGACAAATTGGTTGACCAATATACTTTACTAGTTATCCACTATGCAATGGCTAGGGAATATTGTTCATGGAGAACACGTTGGTCAACTAATTGACCTAGTCGTCGACTAATGTGTTGAAACTAATCATAGTAGGTTAGTTTTTGACTCTAAAGGTTAGTAGAGATCCTAAAATCTTATAAATATATGTTTTCTTATTGGTTATTGCGTCGATAAGTATTTGAGTGTCTTTTACATATTTTTTTAAGTGTTTATTAAGCATTTGAGCATTCATTATCTTGTAATTGTGTGAGTCAGCCTTTTTACTTTTATCAAAGTGATAAAGTAAGATATTTTTAGTTGTAAGCTTCAATTGAGATTTTGTACGTTAAACTTAGAGATATTCTAAGTGGCATCGAATTTCTTCTTTAATGTTAAGAAATATTGTGAAAGGGTTTTTCTTTAGCGAGAATAGATCGTACAAAGATTGTTCTTCGTCTTAAAAGAAAAGTTATAGAGAAATTTAAAAAAGTAATAGGTAAGGGATATTTACCAAGCCACTATAAATTGATTTGTATTTCTCTTCCCTTGCACTTTTTACATTATTGCTTACGTGTGTTGTTGAAATTTATCATTTTATATTATATTATCATTTTTATAACTTATCCTCATTAACTCATTAAGTAAATATTTTGTTTAAATTTATAAACACTCAATTTATCCCTCACAAGTATTGTTAGAGACTAACAAAATTGATTTTTTAAAATTTTAATAATTATATAAAAACAAAATAAAAATTCATATAAATACTTCTTTGCTAAAATTGAAAATAAAAATTAAGAATAAAAATAAAACAAGCAGTAAATATTTATTAATTATGCAAAATTTATTTATTTAATATAATTTTTTAAAGCAGATTTTAAAGCTAAAACGAGCTTTAATTTTTCGGCACCTTTATAGAAAACGCTTATAGGTACGTAATTAATGTCTTTCTATATATTTTTTAAGATATAAGTATTCTTAACCGAAGAATTCATATATTTACAAATTATATAAATAATTACAGGAAATCTTAATATATATATATAATTTTTATATTAAATTTTTCCATCACAAGTTTTATATAGGTTTAGTTTACACTAATTTAAATCTATTTTTTAAAATTTGATCCATTAATTTAAATCATTTATTAAATTAATTTATTATCTTTATCTAAATTAAATTATATAGATAATTCAATAAGTTGCCCAAAAATTTAAAAAATGTAATTAATAGTAGTACACTCTTACGAGAAATGACCACATTGTCCACTAATATCACCAACCAAATCAATTATCAATTGTTTTATGATCAATGAGCAGACTAGCATTTCTGCAAAACCAAGCACGCAAAACCCCCCTCCAAGCAATCCCTCTCCCTCTCTCTTCAAAACGCTGCTTTTTCTCCCCATCAGACGCCAATTTGTTACCGGAGGTACGTTTCCGATCGGTCATCTATTGCCTCGGTAATATTTTTTTACTGCAACACAGGGTTACGTCTGTGTTTTGTGTATTATTCATGCGATTCTCTTGTTAATTTTGATCATCATCCGTCGTTGATCGTTATTTGATTGATCAATTTCATGCTTTTAGTCTTGATCGTTCGTTTTGATTGTTCCTGCATTATACTTTGTTTTACCGTTTGTTTCGCCGTTTTGACTTCTGTTTTCTCACGAATGGTACATTGCTCGTTATATGTCATAGTTTTTTTTTTTTGTTGATTTTTGAACATTTTGTTTTATTTTTCGTGTTAGTGTTGTTCTTTTCTTCCTGGTCAAATCCCTGATTTTGTGTATAATTAATTTTTGTTTCTTTTTTCTTGTAAGAAGTCTCCACTAATCGCATTTTATTTGTGATGTTGGCCTCAAACATGTTTATCGGAGAATTTAAGAAAACTCTAGGTGTTATTTAGCGTTTTCACTTTGTTCTAAGGGATCTGTCTGTTGGGTGTGTGGGGTTGTTTTGGTATTGTCCTTAGATCATAGGATTGTTTTAGATTGCTTTAGCATCAGCTAGGTTTAGTTTAAAGAAAGTTTGGGAATTATCTCTAAGAGCCATAATATTTTGTAGCTTCTCTGAACGTGTCCAAATATCATAGGGAAATAGTTACCATATGTTCTAAACTGCAAATGGTGTTGCAGGCACTGTTGGGTCAAGTGAGCAATTGAAGAACAGATTTGAAATTAGATCCTATGCTTTCTCAGGATAGAGTAGTTCAGTCTACTGCTACTGTGGAGTTATATAAATGTCCTTGGGGAGAGGGAAGTTCATGGCACTAAAGACTATAATTCTCCAATCAAGAATTATATATGGCTTCTTCCTTTGAGGCTTCCTTTGCTATGGTGTCGTCCCATTTATGGACTTGAGGCTGTTGACTATAGAATACATTGCTCAATTGTTCCATTAGCCATTACAAAAAAAAAAAAAAACCTATTAGGAACCTCTTGTTTATGAGCATTTTTTGGTTATGAGTTATTCATAGAACACTGGGTGCGCGAATAGGTAAAAGTGAGGTTCCGATGCTTATGTAAGTTATTCAATGCCTGATTCATTCAGGTTGATATAGTTCATCAGCATGGACAAGAAGGTTGTGCATGACATCGCTTTACAAAGGTTGAAATAGTTCATCAGCAGGTATAATCAAGACCATGCTAGTTGCTGGAGGCTTAGTTCTTGTTAGATTTTCTCTCTTCCACTGGCAATTTCTTTTGTATCTTGATTAAAGAGTGCTTATGACAATTGCACAGTGAGAGTCACATTTTCTTTATAAGGATCTTTTCTTGACATCTTACAAATCGGTCTTCCTTGAGGTTGTATCTGAAGCTTTTGTTCTCTCCAGGAACACTTATACTTATCTAGAGGAAACATATGCCCATTCTATGCCTAATCTAATGTAAATTCTTTAAGATTTTTCTTCCAAATGTGAGTTGGATTCTTGGTAATCTTGGAACTTGCAGTTGTTAAAAAGATTTAATGCACTAAATGCTCATCTTAGTTCTTACATCTGTTACTTGAACGGTTTGTCGAGATAACTTGATATCAGGAACTTGTGTGTTGATGTACAATATCAAGATTTTGTCAAGTTTATATCTCTTTTTGAGTCCAATATTATGAAAATGGATACCTTTAGGGGAATTGTTTCCTTTACTCTTTCACATTGATGGTCAAATATATATTGTTGTTTGTATTCTTTATCATTTTACTTGTCTTCATAAGTGAAGCTGTTCAATTACATGAAATGTGCCAGGAAGCTATAGTTCCTGATTACTATTTAATTTTGAGAATATAGCGTCTGGTCCATTATAATCTTTTGGGATTTCATGGTGCAGTACGGTTTAGAAGGATATAGCTTCCTTATTTTGATGGCAGGAGACGGAAATATGATATATCCATGGTTGATGTTTAGCTGCTGAATTTGTCACCTTGCATATTGTTGGAAGAATATTTTTAGTTTTATTACTTTATTTGTTTCCTTATTTATTCAATAGTTTATTTCCTAAAATATCGTTTCCATTTCTGGTCCTTATTTTCATGGGATCTTATTTACTTCTTTCTAGGTAATAATCAAGGGATTGAATTGTAAAACAATTACTTATCTTCCCTATAAGTATTTATGTCATTTATGAAAAATAATAAACAGAAATTATCATCAAATTTGTTCATGGTATCAGAGATTTGAACACAGAGGAGGATGGTTTCATTCAAGACGATAGGAGTGTGGCACGTCGAGTCAGGGAAAAATTCTGCCACTAGCTCGTTAGGCAACGCTCCACAAGGATCGATTCTAGAAATGCCGAACACCATTATCGGCACAGGAAACTCGTCCTTTTCCCAGAACAACATTGACACGCAGATGTCAGTGGTCGTAAGAGGTAGAGGGAAGGATAAATATCTCACAGCCGAGCCACTAGCTGTGTCTGACTCAAAATATGAGGTGTGGACGACCGAAAACAACTAGGTAATGAGCTGGTTGTCTAATTCCATGACTCTCGAAGTTGGTGAACAGTTTTTCCTTGCAACCTCTACAAAAGAGATATGGGAGAATGCCAAAATGACATATGCCACTTTAGAAAATACTGTTGCTCTATTTCAGATCAAAGGAATTCTGTGGGAAACTAAACAAGGTGAGGAATCAGTCACTGGTTATTACAACATGTTAGTAAAATTGTGGCAACAGATGGATCTCTATGACGCACACCAATGGGCTTGCAGTGAAGGTATGGCATGCTACAAGAAAATTGTGTAAAGAGAACGGGTCTATGAATTTCGTTTGGGACTAAACTCTATTTACGAGGAGGTTTGTGGAAGAATCATGGCAGCTCGACCACTACCAACCATTATGGAGGTAGTTAATTTGGTGAAATGTGAGGAGAGTAGAAAGCTGCTAATGCAAGGCACTCCAAGCAATAAAAATCCCTCTGAATCTTCTATTATGGTTGTAAAAGGAATAAATGGGCTATCAGGAACTTGTGTGTTGATGTACAATATCAAGATTTTGTCAAGTTTATATCTCTTTTTGAGTCCAATATTATAAATTCCAAAAAAAAAATTCCAAAAAAAAGGAATAAATGGGCTAGAATCTAAGAGAAAACAGGGTAAGCCTTGATGTGATCATTGTCAAAAAGGTGGACATACCAAGGACACATGTTGGAAGATTCATTGAAAACCTTCAAATCAGAAAAACAGATCAAAGGCTGAGACCAAAGGCTACATAGCCACTGGTGGTGACAAGAACGAGGGAGATAACATACCAGTGAGCAAAGAAGAAGTTGAATTGCTAAGAAAAATCCTTAGTAAGTATGATTTGAAGGCTGAAAAGGTTGTATCCACAAGTAACATAGTCCAAACAGGTAATACTAGTACTGCTTTAGGGATTCAAACCCCAAATTGTGGTCTTTGGATTGTTGATTCAGGGGCTAATGATCATATGACCTGTGATAAGTCATTGCTTGTTGATGTATAACCTTGCCCTGTTCATAGGACTGTCAAGGTAGCTAATGGATAGGTTCTAAAAGTTCAGGGGATTGGGATTGTTATAATTGCTGATAAATTGATGTTAAGTGGTGTTCTTTATGTGCCTGAATTGGATTGGAATCTGTTATCTCCGAAAAGGATTACTAAAGAACATAATTGCACAACTAATTTTGGTGTTGATCGTTGTGTTTTCCATGATTTGGAGTCGGGGAAGAGGATTAGCAGTGCTATGGAGTTTGATGGATTATATTATATCTGCAACTTAAGAAGGAATAAAGCTCATGCTATTTTATCTTCTAATGAAGAAATTGCGCTTTGACACTATAGGTTAGACCATCGGAAGCATTTATATCCTACTTTTTTCAATAAACAGGAGATGTTTCTTCATTGTGAATTCCATCAACTTTCTAAACACACCAGAAATTCTTATACACCCTGAGCCTATAAACCCACTAAGCCTTTTTCCATCATTCATAGTGATGTCTGGGGTCTGTGAAGGGTCAAAATAAAAAACAATGTTAGATGGTTTGTAACCTTATTGATGATCATACAAGATTGACTTGGGTATATCTTTTGAAAGAAAAAGCAGAAGTTTTTGAGGTATTTAAGAAATTTTATTCCTTTATACTAAACCAATTTCACACAAATTCAAATTTTACGAAGTGATAACGGTAAAGAATATCTAAGTCAATCATTTGGTCAATTTTTTACCAGCAATAGTATTATACATCAGACCTCATGCACCAAATATACCACAACAGAATGGTGTTTCAGAAAGAAAAAATAGACATTTGCTTGAGGTTGCTAGAATTATTATGCTCACAACAAATGTTCCAAATCATTTTTGAGGCGATGCTATTCTCACTTCTACTTATTTAATAAATAGAATGCCATCAAAAGTTTTGGGGTTTTAATACACCTTTACAAAAATTGCTTGAGATTTATCTCTCGATTGCCTTTGTTAATACTCTACATCAAAAGATTTTTGGTTGTGTTGCCTTTGTGCATAATTACCATTGTGGGAAACTTGAACTTAGGGCCCGTAAGTGTATTTTCTTAGGTTATTCTTCTACTAAAAAGGTTACAAGTGTTTCTCTCCTACTCTAAAGCGTTATTTTGTTACTCTGGATGTGACCTTCTTTGAAACGCAAGCCTATTATCCAAAAATACCCATTCAGGGGGGGGGGAGAAGTGAGAGTGAATGGTTTATTTTGGGCAGTGATGGCTCACCGGACACACTAAACCTAGAAATTCTGCCTTCTGCACCTAGCCATGACTCAAGTAGACCTATGAAGGACTCTGGTTCCCCTAAAAACGCTTCTGTTTTCAATAGTCCTGATCAAACCAGACCTGATTCTTATGAAACCATCTCTGAAAAACACAATTTTGATAACATTAGACTTAAGATACCAGATCTTGACACCACCATTCCCATTGAAGCTACTAATATAGCCAGTTTCAGTCACAAATCTGACCAGAATTGCACAGAAAACAATGAATGTGATAAAGAGAAGGATAGTGAAATTAGGGTGGACAGACAGGAAGACAAAAATCCTGAGGTGCAATCACAATTTTACTCAAGGAGGAAAGGTAAACAACAGGCACAAGGTGAAGTAGAACCAGAAAAATCCATCACACTTCCCGAGCAAGGCAATGAATCAAAACCTATTGCAAATTATGAGGAATTTGGATGGCACATAGCTCTAAGGAAGGGAGTAAGATCTTGAACAAAGCACCCAATCAACAACTTTGTTTCTTATAACAGGTTATCACCACATTTTAAGGCTTTTGTGACTCAGTTATCTATTGAAAAATTACCTGAAAATTTCTAGGAAGCAGTGGAGGATCCTAAGTGGAGAGAAGCTATAGATGATGAGCTGAATGCACTCAAGAAGAACCAAACCTAGGTAATAACAGATTTACCACACGGAAAAATAGTGGTTGGCTGTAAATGGGTGTTCACCATCAAATATAATCCTAATGGAAGTATTAACCGGTACAAAGCAAGACTTGTAGCCAGAGGTTTCACACAAACGCATGGGATTGACTATCAGGAGACTTTTGCACCTGTAGCTAAACTCAATACTGTTAAGATTTTATTATCACTAGCTGCAAATCTTAACTGGCCATTATATCAATTAGATGTAAAAAATGCCTTCCTCAATGGTGATCTTGAAGAAGAGGTATACATGAAAATACCTTTGGGACTAGAAGAAGCTACACATCCTCAGAAGGTATGCAAGCTTAGAAAATCACTCTATGGCCTGAAACAATCACCTCGAGCCTGGTTTGATAGATTTACAAAGGCAATGAAGAAACTTGGCTACCACCAATGTCAAACTGATCACACCTTGTTTGTTCGACGACTGACTAGTGGTAAAATGACTATTCTTATAGTTTATGTTGATGATATTGTCATTACAGGTGATGATTGGGAAGGCATGAAGAAGCTAAAAGGTGCTCTAGCCCGAGAATTCGAAGTTAAGGATATGGGCTATTTGAGATACTTTTTGGGGATGGAGGTGGCCAGATCTAGTAAGGGCATTTCAGTGTCCCAAAGGAAGTACACACTTGACCTTTTACAAGAAACTGGGATGATGGGGTCAAAGCCTGCTGAGACACCCATAGAATCAACTTATAAATTGAGTCTTAAAGAAGGCGGCACACCAGTGGATACAGGGAGATATCAAAGATTAGTTGGAAAACTGATCTATTTGTCTCACACTCGACCAGACATTAGTTTTCCTGTAAGTGTGGTTAGTCAGTTTATGAGCAACCCTCAACAGGAACATATGGATGCAGTACTTAGAATCCTAAAGTATTTGAAAATGACTCCTGGAAAGGGATTATTCTTTAAGAAAAGCAAGACAAGGAGTATTGAAGTATTCACAGATGCTGATTGGGCTGGATTAGTGGTTGATAGGAGGTCTACAACAGGTTATTGTAACTTTGTGTGTGGTAACTTTAACTTGGAGAAGGAAAAACAACCAGTGGTTGCCAGAAGCAGTGCGGAGGCTGAGTATAGAGCACTAGCATTAGGAATTTGTGAAGGAATATGGATTAAAAGACTCGTGACTGAACTTCAGATCAAAGTAGAGCCTCAAATGAGGGTGTGGTGTGACAACCTAGCAACTATTGGGATTGCAAAGAATCCTATCTATCATGATAGAACTAAACATGTGGAGATAGATCGTCATTTCATAAAGGAGAAAGTAGATTCTGGTTTGATTACTCTAGCTCACATTCCCACTAGCAAACAAGTTGCAGATATTTTCACAAAAGCACTTACCAGAGTCAGATTTGAAGAGTTATGCAGCAAGCTGGGAATGATCAACATCTATTCACCAACTTGAGGGGGAGTGTTGAAAGAATATCTTCAGCTTTACTAATTTATTTGTTTCCTTATTACTCAATAATTTATTTCCTAAAATATCATTTCCATTTCAGGTCCCTATTTTCATGAGATCTTATTTACTTCTTTCTAGGCAATAATCAAGGGATTGAATTGTAAAACAATTACTTATTTTCCCTATAAGTACTTCTGTCATTTATGAGAAATAATACACAGAAATTATCCTCGAATTTGTTCAGGTTAATTGGATGATACGTTGTGTTTCCTCTTTCTCATACCTAGTGATAAAAGTAAAAACTCAATTAGCCTTATTCTTTTGCACTATAGCCTTTGTCAAAAGGATCTTTTGAGCCTATATTTATTTATTGTATGTGTTAAAGGTTTAGCTACTTTGATGGATAAGAGGAAAAGCAAAGCCTCATTCATGGTTGCAATATTGCCAGAAGTGCTCACAAAATCTTGAAAGTCCTATTTACAAATTATAATTACTTTTTTAATCAAAGCTAAGAAGGAGTAAGTATGGAAATTAATGATATCCTCAAGAAGTATGAAAAGGCATCATGTCAGATTATTAATTTCAATAATTTTTCTATTCATTAAGCATTGATACTCCTGCTCATGTAAGAAGTTTATGTTCTTTGTTGGGTGTAAAGAAGATTGCCCATAAAAAAAGTATTTAGGTATGCCTTTGTTATTGGTCATGATAAAAAGAAGATGTTTGGCTTTCTTAAGGATAAAATGTAAAAGAAAATGCAAGGTTGAAAGATATGTTTCTTTTCAAAGGCAGATAAGAAGGAGTTACTAAAATTTGTAGTTCAATCTTTGTCCAACTAGGCTCTGAGCGCATATTTGCTTCCTCTGACTCTTTGTAAGGATTTGGTAAATTATTTCATGGGCTTTGGTGGTCATCAAGGAGAGATCATCCGAGCATTGAATGAAAATGATGGAAAGATCTTTATGCTCTAAAGCAATTGATCTTTCAATTTGGCCTTGGTTAGTAAGCAGGCATCAAGGCTTATGACTCAACTTGAAACACGATTCTCTCATGTCATTAAAACAAGGTATACTCTAAAAAGGATTTCTTTAGACCAAATTTTGGCAGCAATTCGAGCTATTAGTGGAGAAGAGTTTGGTCAGTAAAAAGTTAGTTAGTTAGTAGGATATGATGTCATATTGGGACAAGAGAGAATGTCTTAGTTTTTAAGTATCCATAATTGTTGGATAATACAAATATGTTCATTAGCCTTTGATCCTCATCCTGAACATAATTCTGTAGAGTGTTGGACCTATTTCTAATTAGTTATTCAACATGGAATGTAGAGTTAATATTGGCTTTGTTCAAAAGTACAGATAGAGGCCTTATTCTTAGTATCTCACTTGGAGGTGAGGATTTGCTATCATGATCTTATAAAAGGAGGGGTGTCTATTTGATCCATTTAACCTATCATCACCTGACAAAGAATATTGTTATAAGTAATTCTCCTGGCTTTTGGTGAAAGTTATAAAACCTAAAAGTCCCCTTAAAGTACATTGTTTGCTTTAAAGAATGTGTTGTAATTATTTGCCTAAAAAGGTTGCTTTAGTCCACAAATATATTGATATTGAGAATGTTTGTCAAATTTATATGGTTGTTGATAAATTAAATATTCATATTTTTTTGAATTACATGTATGTTAGAAAGTGATCGAATGTGTTAAGTATGAGTTATTTCAAAGATGGAGTATTAGCTATACTTGATTGGTTCCAATTGTAATGTTTATATATGATGAGAAGACTGTTTCTTGATATCCCATATTACGTTGGAGCTTGTGGTTTGTTCATAATCAAGCAATTTGAGATGCTAAAGTTCAAATTATGAATACAGTTATAAGAATGACAACTTCTACTTTACAACAACAAGAAACAACACAGTTAAAAAATATTATAGTATCCTCTAATTCTTCCATAGTTCATGTTGTTATGAGTTGGAGAAAGTCTTCAGTTAAGAAGTTAAAGTTGAATTATGATGCAACAACCTTTGCATCTTTGAGAGGGGCTAGTAGTGGTTGATTATTGAGGGATTGTCTTTGTTTTTAAAGATCCGTATCTGCTAGATAAAACAAATATATTTTCTAGCCTTAATCCTCATCCTAGATGTGAGTCTATAGAGTGTTGGACATGTTTTAGCTTGGTCATTCAACATAGAATGCAAAGTTGATATCAACTCTGTTGAACATTGGAGATAAAGACTTTATTCTTAGTATCTTACTCAGCATGACCTAATGTGAGGACGTTATATCATGATCTAGGTGCTTATTCAATTCTTTCAACCTATTGTTACCTGGAGGAACTACGTAATGATATTTTTGCAAGTAATTCTTTTGGCTTTTGGTGAAAGTTATAGAACCTAAAAGTCCTCCCTAAGGCATGTAGTTTGCTTTGGAGATTTTACTCTAATTATTTGACTTCCAAAGCTACTTTAGTCCTTAAATATGTTGATATTGAGAATATTTGTCTAATTTATGAGGTTGTTGGTGAATCAAATATTCATATTTTCTAAAACTTCCTG
>JAJMLV010000005.1:76467263-76478909 GCA_027123465.1 Erythroxylum coca
TTTTTTTTGACTTAAACATTATATGGAAATATTCAAAATTACTATATGTATGTGGTAGGATGCTTAAAGGGAGAAAAATTTATAGAATAAAAGAACAATTTGTTAATGTTAAAGGTAACATTACTTTTTACAAAAAGAAGCACCATTTGATATTTGTAAGAGGATTGGAAATCATTTTCTAAAATAAGTATAAAAAATAGAAAATAAATAGATACAAAATGTATCTTTTGAAGATGATGAAGCATAACAAGTATTAAAATAAAAAAAAGAAAATTTATTATTGACATAAATTCTTATTTTCTTCTAAGAACTATACTTGCTTTTTATCTAAGTTTAAAAAGTCCTATGATTGATAAGGATGTTGTCTTATGATGTAAAAAAGCTTGGGATAGATAGTTTATAATTCATATATTTCCTTTAAATGTCTTAAATTCACCTTACATTGAAGAAGTAATAAATGCTACAACAACGTATCCAAGATTTGAGGCACCTTTTTATTATGAGATTCATATTCCTCTAATTTAAGATTTTAAAAAGGAATTTCAGTTACTTATGGAGACATATAATTCTAATTGGGGGATCATAGCAAGCAACGATCTCTATTTCCTTTTAGAAAAGGGTTACAAAACATAACTTGCACTAGACTCATAAGATATGAAAACTAAAAAGCATACTATTGTGCACTTTATATATGTTAATGTTAAGGCCTAACAGTAATTTAAAAGTCTATAGAGTTGACAATTGTGCACTAGGTAAATCAACTTTATGAAGTCCTAACATTATTGATTTGTCTTGACTAATTTAGTTGTATCGTTTTTTTTAATTGTTTAATTAATCAAGTCTTATTTCTTAGGTTATCAGTTAATTAAGGTTAATAAACGTAATGACATATAGTTTGGAGATCTAAATTGAGTTGTAGTTACAGGTGAATATAGAAGTGTAATGTTATTGCAAAAATGACCCTTTTTTGAAAAGGGAGATGTCCACTTTATAGGAAAAATTCTGCTGAATTTTCAATAGGCTTCTCGTATAGCTCATGACTTTGAATTATTATATATTTCATGGCAATTGTTTTAATATATCCCGGTTTATAAAATGTGAGCTTTTTTGGAAATAGGTTGTAGGATATCAATTGTTTGTAGTACTTATATTTTCAAGGAGATTGAAGAGAAGCTTTAGCAGGTATTAAAGTGACATTAATATCCTTATAACTATATATTTGAAGAATGATTTCTGACACCTATTGAAAAATGACATTTGTATCAGTTTGTATATTTCTCATTGTACGTCTGTCATCATCATCTTCCTTCACGTACTTCAAGAAGATCTTTTTATATAGTGATCTTGTTTGTTACTACGTTTTCTTAAAGTTACCTTTGTTTGAGTATTTATTTACTTTTCATATACAAATTATTACACGTATATCCTTTTAAAATTGCATATGCTAAAACAATTTATTAAAATAAATATTTATATTGTTATGAATACTTATGAAATTTGAGACTAGTACATATTTAATATAGGAGTTTTAACATTAATTATCTTCAAACATATATGATTACAAACATATATGTTGGATGTTAAGTTTACAATTGTTTTACATCTCACCTATAAATCTTAACCCATAACTTGTGATCCATTGAAACTGTGAGGCTTATCGGTGAAAAAACGGAGTCTAGGGGTCATAACGACAAATTGTTATCTTCATTCACATGTTTTATCTTAGATGTTTTGAAATTTATTGTGAGACAATGACCTAATACTAACTATGGATTCACTGTTTTAAATTAATAGTTGTCCAGAAATGTGTTTTCAGGATAGATCTTGGATGTATAGACGAAAAATGTTGATGGTTTCGTTAATCCTGAATTTGTTGAGGGAGTGGAAGCTTTTATTCATTATGCATGTTCTCAACCTGCATTTGTGGATGGGGCATCAGATGTCTATGTAAAAAGTGTAAACACAAATGTTTCCTTACTATTGATGAAGTTAATGGGCATTTGCTAAAAAAGGGTTTGTCCCCAATTATTTTTAGTGGACTCGACATGAAGAACCTAGCATTTGTAGCACCTCAAGGGGTAATCAAGCAGAATCGTCTGTCAACCTAAATGAGTATGAAGGGGGGATTGGGTTTACCATAAATTATGTGGATGAAACTGAAAATCCGTGCATGCGAATGATTTATGATGGGGCCGGTTATACCTTTGAAGAAAATAGGAAAAATCTTGAAGAAGAATCTAACCCATAAGCAAAACAATTTTTTGACTTACTACAGTTAGCTGACCGAGAATTGTGGCCAAATTGTAAGATAATGACCTAATTGTCTTCAATTGCTCGAATATTAAACATAAAATCTGAATGACATATTTCAAATCGTAGTTTTGATAAAATTCTTGAATAGTATAATGAATCATTGCCTGTTGATCATACAATGGTTGATAGTTTTTATAATTGGTGTGTTTGAACATGCCAGGATACTTCTTGGAAATCCAAACATCGGGGACCCATTTACCTTTACCGACTCCCATGTCACATGAACTCAAACAAATTGATTATATCATTTTGATTTATCGATGCAATATACTAGAATCAGCTTTAAAGTTGATTTCTTGTTGTATCTGTAAGAATTTGTCAAACAACCTCCCTATGAGTTAGAGGTTAACCTGCATCCTATTGAATGAGGGTTGTTATTATTTTTCTTCTACAACTTTAACAATTGTTAACTGTCATTTTCTTCATTTGTACATGAATATAATATTCAACAAATCGCCTTATTTCCTTTTCCATATATTGTGTAAAAGATTGAATTCAAATTATATTATAAGTAGAAATATCGATAAACAATGAATTTCAGGTAAAAGTATGGGACTAAAGAGACAATGCGAGGCAATGTGGCCCAATTTTGTAGGCATATTCAACGGTATTTACTGTGAAGGTGGATTGTCACAGCCTACAGCTCACCTTGACTCACCTCCTCCCCCTCTAGGGCCTACAATTGTAGGTGAGACATCACCTATTACTCGTCATGCTATACCATCCCCATCCCCAACTCATATATCATCCAATACTGCTTTATTGGATGGAGGAGATGTCCATCAGTCTGGAGCTGAGAGAACTGTCGGAAGAAAGTACATAACAATTGTCAACAATCTGTAAGTGAAATCACATTAATCATTATTTGTTTTTAATTAAGTTATAGGCTTATCACTATTTTCATTGTATAAAATAACTTCTTATATTAGGTTGGTTCCGTCTGGAGTGTGTTCCAAAAATATGACTTCTAAATTTAAAGAAACGATTAATCCTGAGGGTTATGTACGAAAGAATATCTCTCAAGCGACAAATGAATTTTACTTTTAGGAGTTTGAGATACAATAAAGATTTATTTTCTCTTTATATTGTTTTATATACACTAATTAAATAAATATTATTACATTATAGTAGTTTAATTTTTTTCTTCTTATTTCAAAAAGAATTTTTCTAGGATTCTAGTATCGACACCATCATACATAGACTACGGGAGAGGCGAGCTCGTACACTTTATCACGACTTTGTTGGTGCGATACACAAGGCGGGTGTACGATCACCTTATATTTCGGAGGAAATATGGAATTGTTAGCAGGAGTATTGGAGAAGCCCTGAGGCTATATCCATCTCAGGGCATAACTCCACCAATAGACGTGCAGGCCAGGGGAAAGAGTCTTCCCCTACATACGAGAGGATCAATGACTTACCACAAGCATGTACAGAGACTTGTAGGTATCTAAACTTGACACTTATATTGTAAATGTTTTACTTTGCTGTATTATAGATAATGATAATGGTATAAATATCTGGTGCCATATATGACTGTGTTGAATTATTTGTTTTTTTCAACAGAGGAAAATATCATAAAAATAGAGAAAATTCTGTCGAAATTTTAATCAACTGTAGTTCACATCTAACAATTTAGGTTAAATATGCAGGAACAGTCTTTGAACATGAGGCCTACACCTATTTAATTATTTTTACACACTCATACGAAGAAGCATGGCAGTGTGAAATTCGTCAACGACCGATTTAGAGAGCTAAATGTATGCGAAATTAATGCATTATTATTATTTCTTAATAATAATCCCTTATTAATATAAATATTACTTCCTAATAAGACCAAATACAATATGCCATTCGACAATAGTCTTAGGAGGAACATCCTGTTGATGAGACTCAGACGTATCTTGAAGTTGTCGGTGGTAGGGACCGTCTTGAACAGATATTTGAGCTAAGTTTATTTGCAAACACATGTTATTCGCAATTCTCCATGTCTAATACAGCAACGTCTAATAGACCAGCGCAAACCAGTAAAGTCACTGAGCTTCAGACACATATGCAGACATTGATGGAGCAGATGATTCAACCGAGACAGGAGATGGAGCAGTTGAAAGAGAGGAGTAGCAGCTCAGAGTACCCGCGACCACCAACACATTAGGAATGTTGTAGTCATTTGTTTTCAATTACAAAGACTTATTATGTACATTGTAATGTTTTTACTATCAATTAAGAAAATTTTAACTTTATATTATCAATCAACTTTCTATTTAAACAAATAAATTTATTATGCACAAATAATTCATAACTGTTGAAATTATACATTTTATATAAGATCATCAAATAAAAATTCATGTCAAAATTTTTTAAAAAAATTTCTTACTTTCAATTATCGACAAAATATAGACTGTCACAAAAATGCATATAATTACCGACGGAATACCATAAACCATCGGAAATTGTTTGCGGTACTTACTGGCCGTTCTTCTTCTTCCGTCGATAATATTCAAACATTTGCGTTTATCTTAATGACAATGTACCGACGATTACATCTATCCGTCGGTATATACCGACATAATGACACATAATTTTCGTTGTTAAATTTACTTACGACTGTATTAGCGATGCCGTTATTCACCATTTACCAACGGTTTTTTGGGTCAATAAATGACATATTTTTTTGTAGTGAAATGTTCTTTTCTCGCATGGTTATATATATATTTTTATGATACTAACTTTTACTGTAATATTTTTAGATAATAACAAATGTTAAATAATAACTAACATTATATTATAAATTAAAAGTTTAACTATTTTAATATTATTTTTTAAAGTTGAGATTAATATTATAAAATTGAATAAAATTTAATTTTTTGATTAATTTTTTAAATAATTACCGTAATATAATTTTTTATTAAACCTAATTCATTTTTCATTTTGATGGAACATGTTCAATAACTTGATAGGGGTTGGTGGAATTGAACAATTGAAGTATATAGGGGGCAGAAACGAAATGGTAGAAAAATAGAGGACCAACACACAATTATGAATTTATGATGAACCTGCTGCTTTTAATGTACTAGCTCTTTTCCTCTCTGGAATCTTCCATTCTCTGCGTTCTTTTCTTGCCGCTGCGCATGGCCGACGATTTCGAGTTTCCCGATCAGTCACCGCCGTCGTTTCAGGGAACGGTAAGGCCTCATCCTAATGTTCTTTTTTGAATTGTTGATGTCCTCAGATTTAATTTGAGATCTCTGTTAACACTGACACATGCATACATATATATATGTTTTAACTTCTGACTAAGAGGAGATCAATTCATTTTTTGTTGCGATCTTGTGGTTTTGGATCTTGGATAATGATAGTTGAGCTTTCTATTTCTCACAGTTCTTTCTATGGTTTGTATGTTGTGTTTGGATTGCATGCTGGGAAAATGCGTTTTTTGATCCAGTGGGTAGTTACCCTGTTTTATGCCTGAAAATGTGATGCACGGCAAATTGTGTCTTTGATTGATTTATTGACGCGTGATTGATTGTGACTTTGTGGTGGTTTCCATATTGTCGATTGGTTAATTCTGAGTTTGACCAAATCGTGTGCGATCAGCTATGTTTGTTAGTTTTAGTCCAATTTAAGAAAATCATGGTCATCAAAAAAGATCATTATCATGTTATTTTGAAGAATTAGAGCTTCATTGGTTTAAGTAAATAAACAAAGGTTGAATCTTGAAGTTTGATTTTTGATCTTTTGATTCTGATTGACCCACTTTTTTCAAGTTGTGAGCTTCTTTTTGTCTTTGTACAGAGGTCATTTGTTCTAACCTTTTTCCAAATTGTTTGTTGTTTTCATTAACTCGTTCACTCTCACGTGAGTTGATTGCTTGTAGTCGTCGTGCTCTTCTTTTCTTGCTTGTTAGTATTGTCAGGAAGAGGATTTTGAGAGTGTCAGGATTTACCATCAACCTAGCTTGTAATGGTTCATGGTCTTGTTAGTTTCTTTCTGCAATTTTTTTTTGGGGCTTAGTTGTGTGTTCTAACTGAATACCGATGCATGTTTTAATGATTAGGGAAATGTTATTAACGATGTTCCGGCAAAAGGGTTAAACCCAGGATTGATAGTACTGCTGGTTGTGGGGGGTTTGGTATTGACATTCCTTGTTGGAAATTATGTACTTTACCTATATGCACGGAAGACTCTACCTCCAAGAAAAAAGAAGCCCGTCTCCAAGAAGAAGATGAAGAGAGAGAGGCTGAAGCAAGGTGTTTCTGCACCAGGAGAATAAGAATATAGAAGTTAGAATTTGCTTTGTGTTGCATTCTTAAATGTCAAGTTTTCTGTCTTGAATCTTCCAATCCTTTAATGTCGAGAGAACTGTCTTTGCTATTTAACATTTTGGCTTCATAGTTAGGAATTTTAACTAATAGTTTAAATGTTAATCTTACATTTTGGTAGAACTTCAGATAAAGGTGCATTTTGTGGAAAGGGCAATGGCTATCTCATACATGTTTAGTTGGCAGGTCGATTTAGAAGTACAAAATAACCTAACCTAATCATCCTATCTGCATTGTCAGCTCGTTCAATCTGGATCTTGTCAACTATGTTTATCATGGGGTTAGAATCTGTTAATTCCTTCTGGATTTTGTTTACTATATTTCTTTATTCGATTGTTCAAGAAGTGGGATTTTGTTTCTCCTTATAATTCCTCCATATGAAAAGAGTGTGCAAATGTTTATTCTAATCAACCAAACCATAACAGATTCAAGCATATTAAACTCTAGGGACTTTCTCGTTGGCCTATTCGCAAGGCAGCTTCTTGAGGTTTAACATTCTTCATTAACTCTTATTTTGAGGAGCAATTTAGTTTCACAAAAGACAGCAATCTTAGAATCATCTTGCATCCAATGTCAATTAAGGTTATTGTGTTTTGAGCAAACCAATGAATAGGATTGTCAAAACATGATCTTAATCTAAACATCAACTCCTCAATTCCAAAGTACAAGATGTCCGGACCATGTATACAATGTACTATACAAACAAAGCTCAGCCAACGCTACATTTTTAGTTTATTTTACCAGTAAATAAAACTGCAGTAACGGGAATCAAATGCCATGCAGATCACGCAAGCAAAGATTCACAAAATCTACGAAAAAGAACATAACAATAGACATAGTCACATAGGTATAGATAGGATGCAACGTTCACATGGGATTCATTCAAGCTCCACGACCCATTGTCTGCTCGCCGGGTGGGATCATAACCAAGACTGGCCGAGCACTGAACCCAGGATGAGGCACCTTTCGACGAATCTCGCGCCCCTCCTGGCAAAGGGCACATGGGTGGCAGAAAACATGAGTTGCAAAGTCGCATGTTGACTCACACTGCTCACGTTGCAACTCATCTTCCACACAGCCGCCACAGCAACCACATGACCTATTAAGTGCCTCACAGCTACCCTGTTTCATATCAAAACCATGGATGTTAATGCACAAAATGATCATCCCGAACCTACTCATAGGTAATAAATGCATAAGAGTTCCAGCTCAAGTTCATCCTAAATAAAAATCCAGCTCAAGTTCTTCCCAAGTAATAGATCATATTCGATATTCCATAAAGGCAAGTGGACCATATTCCATAAAGACAAGTTCACTGACCAAAAACAACAAATTTTGGAGCCAAATTATAATTCAAAGCTCAAGATAGAAACAATTTGGAAGTACCTTTAGACCATGCTGACTTTGGATAAAATGAAGGAAATCATACAAACTCGGAGAATGGTACAGATCATTGTATAAAGATGCAAATGCATTTATGCAAAAGACGATGTAAGAAGAAAAGCAAGCATAATTGGCACTACAACACGCCGATACCATTCGCAATAATTAGTAAATCTTGGAACAGCAACAACTCACAAATACATGTATTAGAAGGGTGGACCAAAATCATGACCACATAGCATATCAAAATGAATTATAGACATTTTTATACATCCATCAAAAGCCCAATGTCAAGTGACAAAGAAGAACTACACAAGCATTAGGAATCTAAAACAACGTCCAAATTGCAGGTTTATGGAGGGAAAAAGTAAGGAAATAACTTGCCTCTAGGTTAAATTTCCTGCGAAGTGCAGTGCGGCTAGGATACGTAAACCATGGTGCAAGGCAATTCGAACCAAAAAGGGAATTACCAATCAGGTATAGACCTGTGTAGGGCAAGCAATGATTTGTGAAGGTTCCAGGGCTTGATCCAAGCCTCTCAATATTGCTTCCATACAGCACACAAGGGGCAACACTTCCCAGAAGACCTGTGAAAACGTTAACAAATTCATACCGACTTGCAAAACCAATCTGACACATTAGATAGTATCAAGATCAGGATGATAGCACGTGAAATACGACAAAAAAAAACCCTTATATTTACAGATCTCTCTCTCTTAAATCATTCTGTTCCCCAATGATGACATCAAGTTTGGCTATTATAAAGAAAAACTGGGGACAAGATCATAACTCAATACAGCATGTGGAAGATTTAGTTTAAGTCAACGATCCAACCTCAGAGAAATGTTAGAAAATAAGCAAAGATATTAAACCGACAATTGAGCTTAAGCCCATCACAAGAGACCTACACTGCAAAGCATTCACCTTTTCAAGTCATTAAACATGCCAAATCTGAAAAGATGAAATGCCCCATTTATTATGCCAAATACGATCATCAAATGCAAAATCAATGATGCCAAACAGAAAAAAAAAATTCTTCCAATGAAGGGTCGATCTAAAAAGAGATTGAAACCAATCACCAAAAGAGAACGAAACCCTTAAATTAAAGCTGCATATCACCTCCATCTACCCTTGATGAAGTCTTCCTCATAACCCAAAGATCATCATATTAAAACTCATCCAAATTACACAAAACCAAAAAGCCAAAAGCCAAGAATCCAAAATCACTTACAAACTTCAACATCACTGCTGCAAAATTCATCGTTACGACCCAAACAAGCGAAGAAGCTCGTGTCCCATTGAGCACGCGCCACGGGCTCTCCGACCACACTTCCATGAGCAAGCGGTAGCCCATCAGCAGTCCACTTACACACAGGAGAACCTCCAGATCGCGGCGATTTCTCGTCGGAGACTTTCGCCGGTTTCTCGTCTCTCTCCCGAAGGTCTTTGTTCAATAAAGGACTCAGTTCCTCCTCATGACCGTTCTTGCCGTTAAAAGCATCGTTTTGGTTATTGGGGTTGCTTCCAGCCATTTCAACAGAGACAAAAAGAGATTGGAACAGATAGAGCCAGAGAGAGAAAGGTGAGAGACAGTGAGTTGAATTGAATCGTACGTTAAGAAAGTAAACGACCGATTCTGCCTCTTCCTCTCCTTAAAACTTCGATGAAATTACGAAAGAACGTGTCCACCACTTTTTGTTTACCGTCAACTACCAACTTTTTATAGTCATTTGGTTTTGTCATTAATTAACATAATAATACAATTTTCCTTAAATTGTTAAAAACACTAAAAAAAATTATATATTATTTTTTATATATATTAGAAAAAGGTTTGATATTTTTTCTAATATTTTATAGACGACATCAACATCAATATCAACCACACCATCACGAATTTCACCAATATGCAAAATCTAAAAAGGTTTATTACCATAGAACTTTATTCTTAATTAATAAAGAGATTATTTTTAAAATAAAATTTTATAGAATGATGATAAAATATTCTCTAAAGAAGTTTATGATTTAAATTTTTAGTTACGATTTACTAATCAAAAAAAATATTGGCCACATTAGTAAAGTTTTATATTTTTGGTGTTTGACAATATTAGAAAGTGCAAATTTTAATTTAGATACGAGCTAAAAATTTTACATGATAAAAATTGGAAGAGTTTGTTATTTAATTTACTATAATTGAATCAATATATAATGGGATGGGCTATTTTTAAAGTAAACATTCGAGCAATCGATAAAATTATTGTTTTTTATCATAAAATTATAAATTCGAGTCTTTTTTTTTTGTAAACACGAAGCAAAGGCGGCGTATAATTAACGATTATCTCTTATTCTGGCAAAGCGGAGAGTTTTACTCTTTAGACAATGCACTATTTCGGATGTTTAAACTTTAAAGGAAGAGAATGGGTTTTACTTATTGTAATTTTAGTCAACGATTTAATGAAGAAATTATGCTAACTTCATAAACCCAACAACTTATGTTGAATTGATCCAGCTTTTAAATCTCTAACATCAGTTTTTAAAACTTAGAAATGAAAAAGTCAAATGATTTTCTCTCTTTTTTTTATGCTATTTATATTTTTTTTCTTTGACTGTGACATAGTTAAATTCTGTTAGTCCAATTGGAAATAATAAGAAAATGCATAGGTCATTAAAAGAAGTTTTAATATAGAGATATATATAGTATACCACCTAATTACCTTATTTCCTCTATGAGTAAAAAAACATGATGACGTGAGGTCATCCTCACCTTACCTTATTTCATCTTCCCCTTCGTCCGGCTTATCACTGGCAGTCTGCTCAAGGTTTCAAACTCAATGGTGGCAGCTAAATACGACGGTTGCGCTTGTTGCGGGACTTAACACAACATTTTACAGAAGTCGAAATAGAAGAGCACTCATCTTAAAGTGGCTTACTACTTAGATGCTTTTAGCAATTATCCGCTCTGCACTTGGCTATCTAGCGTTTATCGTGGGTACAATAACTGATACACTATAGGTGCGTCCTTCCCGGTCCCACATAGTTAGAAGTAGATAAACGAGAATTAATTCTAGCTCTCACACGATGAAAAAAAAAAGAACTTGAGAAGAAAATAATTGACAAATAAGGTGAGTTCATTAAAAATTCACAGACGAAAAATTGGAAATGCAAGATCTAACCTGTAATCAATGCCGGTCCTGGGCAAGGACCAGCAGGGCACCTGCCCAGAGCCCACGATTATGAGGGACCCCTTTTCAAATTGTCATCATTCTTCTTGACATAATTAACCCCATTGCGTTATCAGCGTGTGTATGACAAGAAACAGTCTTATGGCTCTTTTTTCGAGAGTCCGTTCCACGAAAGATACCAGGCATTTCGTAACACTTAAATGATCTTTATTGTTGTAAACCATAACTGAGTAAGAAGCAAGCATTTGGTGAATTTGATCGTTTTATTTAATGGTCTTTAAAAAGCATGTGTCATTTAAGGATGTAATTTCAAAAGGAAAAATATCAATGAGGGGACGGGTAGGTAAATGGTACATATCTTTTCTGATTATTATTTCTTATTTAAGCCATTTGTCAACATTATATTGAATAATAATAATTAACAATTAATTATGTAAAATCTGTATCCC
>JAJMLV010000005.1:76489116-76514548 GCA_027123465.1 Erythroxylum coca
ACTCCTATTCGTCACGACTACACATGACCGCTTCGCGGAAATGTGTTGTTCGTTCTGTTTCGGATCCACCCGAACCACTCTGTTTGTGAAGTTGTGATTGGCTAGGTTATCTTTGTGATATGCTAAGTTTGTAGGTTGTTCGAAATAGTAAATTCGGTGAAAAGAATTGTAAAATGAAATTGCTTTTATGAATGTGATATTGTTTGAATATAAAGAATGTATAATGGTTTATGCTTATTTCTCGTTATTAAGTTATTACCCACGGAGCCGTCGAGCTCACCCCCCATTTCCCCTCCACAGGTGTCGAGCGAGTAACCGAGTCACCGCATCGGGATTGAGGCAACTCCGATGCATTTTGCTTTTGAAGTCATGTTTTGAGAAATCAAGCATTAGCTTGTTCTTTGTAAATTTTACTTTTGTTGTTTTGGGATGTAATCGGGCTAAATGCCCTCTGAAGCTTTGTATTGACTTGTTTTTATGTAAATATAACGGTTTCGAAGTTTAAATGTACCTTGTATACGTTTTCAAAGAATGTATAATTGTGTAGGTTAACTTGATACAAGAAAGAGTAAAATTGGATTATGTTATGTTTTGGAAGCAAATAGAATCCTAGGAGTGTGCTACTGCCCTTGATTTGAAGTGTATTGGGTTTGAGTTGTGTTTTATGGAAATTGGAAGAATGAGTTTTATGCAGGTTGTGTGTTGGCTTGAAGATTTTGGTTAGAGCATTTTTAGGGGAAATGCTGTCCAATTTTCCCAAATTGGACAGCAACTTGTTTTGAGTTTTAGAGTATCTTAGAGTGAGATTTTCAGTGAGATGCCTTCTTGAAGATTGTAGTGCATGATTAGATCTTTCCAATGACATAAAGTTTGTCACATTCGGATTTAAAATGAAAAAGTTATGAGAAGTGAAAGGTTTCAGCTACTGTTGATGGAAGTTACAATTTTTCAGTCCCTTTGGATGGGTTTTTCACCCTCTTAGAGACAGTTTCGAGTTTTGCTTTATTCATAGAAAATGTAGATTGTCTTTCTATCTTTAAAATGAGGTATGATTTGCAATTATTGGAGTTAGGAATAAAACGTTATGAGGTTGGGAATGTTGACAGTTACTGTTCATTGAGCCAAATTACTGTTCCATTGATTTTCATTTAGGATGAAACTTTGAGAGTGTTTTTACCCCTTTGATTGATTGAATTGATTTTTACTTCCTTCATGAAACTTGTAGGTCATCTTCTTATCTTTCCAATGAGGTAAAATGTGTCATTTTTAGACTTGTGTACTAAAAGATATGAATTCTCAAATTTATGGCATTGTGTAGGGAAATTGAAATTTTTAATGGCAGCAACTTTGAAGCAATTTAGGACCCTCTTAATGGTTAAATTAGTTTTTGAATCCTTCTAGGAAGTTGTAGAGATTCTTTTTATATTTCTATTGACACTAAATTTACGAAATTTCAATTTCGGAGTGAAAAGTTAGACCTATTCAAAGATAGAAGGTTATTTTAGATTTTTAAAAATAAATAAATAAATAAATTTGATATGAATTCCTCGCACTCAGCAGCTGAGTGCGAGGAACCCTCGCACTCAGCTTAGTGCGACAGTGAGTGTCGCACTCAGGAGAGTGCGACACTATTTATTTATTTTTTATTATTATTATTTTAATTTTAATTTCTGATTTTTCAAAAATGATAAATAAAGCCATTTTTCTTATTTTCTTTGTCTTTCTTCAGTTTCACCTCCGATTTTCACGATTTTCGAAGCATTAGGTTTCTAAAAAAAATTTATACCCCTTTTTAGTAAAATGAGAGTGTCGGGTTTTGGTCGGACTTTACGGATGGTATTAAAGAGAGTCAATTACGTGACTGTTTTGAATGTAATTCCGTTTTCGGGCGATTTTGTGAGCTATAGAGCTCCGATTGAGGCGATTTCTGATTCTAATTGATCGAGAGATATGGAATTTCATTTTAGCTTAGGATTCGGATTTAGTTATGGGCCCTAAGCAGATAAATTTTATTGGGTGATAATTAGGGTGAATTTATCAAGTTTTGTTCGGATGACATTAAATTAAGTTCGATTTGAGGTTTCTTTCGTGGTGAGGAATTCCTCCCTCGTGAGACGCGCATCTAGATGTCATGTAGGACGTCGGACACGCGACTCACCGGGGAGGGGTTCCAACATTTAAAGTATGGACGCCGATTGAAATTGTATTATGAGAATTTATAGGTTGAAACTGCAGAAGAAATTGAACTGGCTAAGCCAGTTTACTCTGAATTGGGCAGATTGGAGCACAACCAGCTTGCTTTCTTCGAACAACAGAAATTTCAACTGCCTTTTCCACCAACACCTTGATGCATTAACAGAGAAGTTTCTCTAGTCTTTATTTTCTTGTATTTTTCTTTTTACGAGTACATTGGAGACAATGTAGATTTCTTGTCTTTTAATTTGCATGTGATGTGTGTTAAACCATGAAATTCTATCTTAATAGTTGGAATCAGACTGAATTGCATGCTTGAAGTCAAATTAGGCCAATTGAATAGAAGGTGAGTCATGCTAATTGATTAAAGTAGTTGGTTACATAAGTTTACTTAGAAATTGATGCTTAAGTGATTAGGTAATATATAAGCATAATGGATTTTCAATTGAGCCTATGTGAAGGATTGTGCCTATATGACTCCATTCAAAAGTCATTTCATTTCTTTGAGCGTGTGATACTCCCTTAGGTGATTACCTTCAGAACTTGCTCTGAACCGGTTTTAACCCTTGACTTAAATGACCCACCTATCTTATTTACCCTTGCAAACCCCTCTGAGCCTTTACCCCTTTAGTTCCTTAAAGAAAACACCTCATTCTGAAACATCAAACCCCATTAGCCTTACTTATTTACAAGTTTAATAAACTACTAAGTTAACTAGTTTTGGGACTTTTGGCTATATTTTTTTTGAGACGAGTTTACTGATACTTCTACTTATAGAGCACATTGTATTTAACTACTGTTATTGATTATTGTTCCTTAGTATTTTAAAAAAATAAAAACAAAAAAGAAAAAAGAAAAAAGAAAAAAGAAAAAGAAAAGGATCAAGTATAGTAGCAATAATAATTTTTGAGTAGTTAGTTTTTACATGCAATTCTCAAAAATACATTTTTTGTCCTTTTGTATATTTAGTGCTTTATGACTACTTGTGAAGAACCCTACAAAACCCTTTTGACTCACCTTAACTTTAGCCCCATTACAACCACAAATAAAGCCCTTTTGATATATTTTATCATGTAATCAATGTAGAAGAAAATTGGTGTATTTGCAAGCCTAAGGTAGTGTGATTTCCTATAGGGAGTTTTCAGCGAAACACAACCTATAAACACTTGAGTGAAATGAGTGAATTTTTGAGAGAAAAATCCATTGTGAGTTTATGGTTATCTTTGAATGATAGTTTCATAAGTTGAGTTTGTTTATGTGCACCGATGAAAACTAAACATGATGTGTGTAGTAGCTTGACATTCGATTGGCCAAAGTTTGAATGATTGCATGTGTTTAGTTTCTTTGAAAATGAATTGATAGAATTTGATGGTCATGTTTAATTTGCTCGAGGGTGAGCAAAAGGTTAAGTATGGAGGTGTTTGTTAGTGTCTTTATTTTCTATCTTTTTGTGTGTTAATTTTCTTTATTATTGAGGTTTGAAGTTATACTTAATGGGAATTAATCTTGTTTTATGTCAAGGTGTATTTTGGAACTAAATAGAAAGAATTGCGATGATTTTGGGATAAAAATAGTTAAACTAAGAGTTAACCCTAACTAGACATGGCCTCGTGCAACAACTAGAGGCTTGAAACGCAACTGGTTGGAATAATAAAACAAATGAGGCAAACGACGTAGCAAAGAGCTTTAAAAGGCCGTGTACAGTGTGCATGGACCAACTTAATAATTTGGCATATCAAGCTACAGTGTAGAGAGAAGGAACGACGACTCACAGTGAAGGCAGAAGAATAAAATACAACACGCAGAGAAGAACAAAGGGGAGGGCTGCTGAGTTGCGACGTAGGCGTTTTACTCAAAGCGCCTAAGGACACAACGTTAAAGGAAGGTAGCGAGGCTTTAAGCGTGAATAAGAGCCCCCAAAGTAAAAAATTGTCTAATCACGCAACAATAGAGGGTAACACAAGTGAGGGCGGCAGCTGAGTGTGGAAGAAGAGGCTAGGAGCCAGTGCAGACGTGGTGCGTGGATGAATAGCTGCATGGAACACCATTAAACCCCAACCTTATTTGTTCCATCGATGAATAGTGAATGGGAGAGGGCTGCATAAGAAGTAAATAGAGAAGAGGGCGGGCGACAGAATAATAAGAGCAACGTCCGCAACAGTCCCAACGCCAGTGATAGTCCCAAATAATTAGGAAAAATTGTGATGTTGGGTAACTAAATTTTTGTTTCTTGGTTTACGGAATCCTAGTTATTGAACTTTGCATGTTGTGAGACTTTTGTTCTTTATTTCAATCGATTTATTAGTCAAGTATTAATTATTTTTCTGGGTTATTATTTGATTGCTTAATTTTACAGCTAGGTGCGCAACTAGTTTATGATTTTATACAATCAATCGTTAGATTAAACAGATTAGCATTCAATTCTTTTAATCAAAAGTAGCGATTAGAATATTTGTCTATCACGTTAGGGACATGATTCTAGGAAAAATAATTGTCTAGACTAAATATATATCGTATGTATGTTTTCTAGTTTGTCGATTTTCGTAATTCGTAAAGCTATTAATTAATTAAATATGAGATCGTATCAAGGTTATTAATTAATAAGGGTTAATTCAAATACATGTTTTGGTTAACTAAACATACAAGAAAATAGGTAAAGAAATTTACCACGAGGAATGGTTAACTAATAAATTGGTTATTTTTAGTGTCGATAATCAACGTAAGTTCAATAACGAAAAAGACCGGAAATCAAGATTTGTTTCTATTGATTGTTAAATTCTTATTGTTTTGTTATTAGTTATTTTTCAATTTTGTACTCCAATTAAATTATGTTTAATTCACAATTAAAAACTCCTTTTATTGCATAACTACTAACGTCTGAATTTCTCATGGAAACGATTCCTACTTTCTACTACTACATTAATTTGTGTTGCAGGAAGTTGATTTCATTTTATATTTGGTTACATGCAACAGCAGTCACCATAAATAAATAAATAAATAATGATTTATTTTAAATATATGATTTTTATTTTTTTACCAATAATTGTTCTGTTTTAAAATAAACTGTATTATTGTCTTGCTTTTTTTAATAAAAAACTTGTGAAGACGAATATAATAATGTAATATTCAAATTACTTTGCAAAGTACTTGAATGAAAGAGAAATAGATTATTTGAAAGTTGAAGTTAGAAAAAAAAAAGGGTGGTATTTCAAGACTTCTCATAGTAAGACAAATTTGATACAGCAAAATTAACTTCTTAAAGTTGGAAAAAAATTGCAAATTTTTCATAAAGAAACATACAGGACAGGGTTTCATAAACCGTAGGTAAGGTCAACTTTAGTTGTGTACTACTATTGGTGTGAATAAGGCAACCATAGCACCATCATTATCCTTTAACAAAATCTCAACAAAAGGGGCATAATTGTATTTTCAATATTAAATTTTTGTTGATAGAACAAAACGCTAGTGGATGATAGCTTTTTCATTTTCAGCTGATCAGCCAATTACCAAACAACTTCAATAACGTTTTGACTTGTCAAACAGTTAAATGTAATCAATCAGCTAAAATAATAGCTGAACAATTGTTAATCAAAAGAAGTCAATCTCTTACAATCACATTTTAAATCATTTATTTTTAACTAATTTTATGGCTACAATTGAACTTTTCAAATATCAAGGAAGCGAAATATTGAAATTAACTTTATTGCATAAGCAAAGCAATAATTTGGAAAGCTGTAGCAGTCTTCTTGATGGCATCAACTCCTTTTGGTCCCCTAATGGCTTCAAATTTTTACATGTTTTAGTTTTATGTTACCATCAAAGACAAGGGCAAAGTGATGTTTCATCTTCTTTGATTTTCATTTCTTGAAATCAGAATTGCTCATCAACCAAGAATGATGTCTTCATCTCTACTTCGTATAGATCCCTAACTTCAGAATGTAAAATAACAACATTCTTCTCCCTTATCATAACTTTGCAAGTAACCCTAGAACCATCTGCATGTACTTAGAAATTGCGAATGGATCTGCCATTCAAGTTCAATGTCTCCCAATCAATGCCATAGTAAGGTGCAAAATTGACACCTTTATGTGCTCACAGGCTTAATAGTTTACACAAATGGCCATAATCATTCTGGCAATTGAAGTGATGAGTATCGTAAAGACCCACTTAGGTTTGTGAATTGACAGGTCCCTCCCAATTGTCCCAACGACTATAGAAAGAAACAGATTTCACAACTCAATCAATAGCTATCATAATTATAGCAATTAGATGGGATTGATTCGTTAGCTAGGCAGGCAGCCATTTCTGCTTGATATTTAGCTTACAGATCCAAAAGCACAGCCACAAGCGATTTTTCAATCTTCTTAAGAAGCCATTCCTCATAATGTGATGTAACATCCACTTCTGATGATTTGATAACATCAACAAACGAACTAATGTATAGATAGATAGATAGACAAAAGTTAAAATAAGAATGTCTCTCCTCATTCTTGTATGTAATGCTGAGAATGAGAAGAAACTGTAATGGCTTTAGACCAAAAAAAAAAAAAGCAAAATCCAACACCATAAGTGGATCATCCATGAATTTTCTTCTCCTGCAAAGCACAATGAAGTCATCTGATCATATAACTAACTGCTAGTGCATCCACTTATCAGAAGACTGTAAAAGTCAAGCTGTAGAATCGCATATGTTTCTTAATCCATGGGATCCCAATGATATATGAAACAGATTTATTGTGTCACAAGTCAGCATTGCTTGTAAAGAAATGACACCTTAAACAATCAAATAATATAATTTAATCTAGATCATCGTCTTGGTTTTGTGTTCTTACACTTCCTCTAGTGTTACCATCTCTAAAACCTTGGGAGGGAGATGCAAAAGGACCTCCTTGACGAATCCAAGGCCGTCTACGAGAATGACCAGGAGGAGGGAGCATCGAGGAGTGAGTCTGTGGTCCTCTATAATCAATTTCATACACCTCTGGATCAGCCCCCCCTAGACCAAATAGACATGTTTTTCCATGTTAGCCAACAAAACCATTCATCATGCCATATGCACACACTAAGTTGAAGAACTACAAACCTCTTGAAGCACAAGGCGAAGAAAGGAGGAGAAAGAGAACAAAGATGGTTGCTGCAGTGGACTTGATCTCCATGGAAGGAAAAGATTGAGTTAGTCTCATAGCAAACAAAAGTATACAACATGGATATGATCATTTTATAGATTGAAAAGGGTCATAGGAGAGAGTAGGGTGCACACAGTTGAAGGAATATCAAATCGACCTTTTAGCAAATTTAGACCGTCATAATCGACACAGCAATAAGTTGCAAGGTAACGATGTTGGTGTGTTCGGTTGGAACATTTATTTTGCTCTAACAATGCCCATATACCTAAAGATGTTCTTATTGGTTTTAATTCTTTCATTATTTCTATCTCATTTATGCATATACATGGTGGAGACAGCTCCATGTGTGTATTATTGTAATGTCTTATTGAGGGACATCCTATTTAGCTCTCTTGCTGGACTTCACATTACTCATACCTAACATCTTAAATTTAAAACTCTCAAATTCTAATGAATATAAACCTCCATTATATATGTATACGTAGATTAGTATCTGATACAGTGATACCTATACTTTACCAGGAACATGGTGACATCTATCTCATTAGAAGTGGATGAAGGGTGATATCAATCTGGTTTCAGTTGAGGAATGCAAAAACTAATCTCTTGGGAATTATTAGTAGTGGGCCTAATGTGCAATATTGGCACTGGTTCTGGTTATGGATATGCTTGAATCAGAGACAATTTTAATATGAATATAAAGGAACATATATGAGTTGACAGCAACCCAGAAACTACACACACAATCTGTTTTGTCTTCCATTTTTTTCAGATATGAATATAAAGGAGAAATGGAGTAGAAAGTAATGTTTTAGTTAAGAGGCTTGTCCAAATAAGTAAAAACACCTAACAAGTGATTCATTGGTAAGTGGGATACATAGTGAAAGTAGCAAAATATTATTGCATGTAGCCAACAAAGTTGTGATTATCCAATATTTTTGTCTTTGAATTGTCCCCTTTTGTACGGTATGGAGCTTGCCTGCCCTGCCCATAAGGGTGAGCTTCCTTGGATGTCTCAAAGTCTAAAAGAGTTGATCAACGTCAACAGCTACTCTACTGCTGGATATGCAGCTGGGCCATGGCTGGATAGGAATGGGAATGTACTGTCAAGAGATGAGCGTTGTGGACATTGGCCATGATTATTTTAAACAGAGGATCCAAATTCGTGTTAAACATATCTTAACCTTTACTAAGCTAAAAAAGATTTAAGTTATGAAGCTTCAGGACTTCCTTCCCTTCCCATCCCTATCCTTTTGGTACTCGTATGCTTCTAAGCTCCCCAACTGTTACAGGAGGAAATTTACAGCCATAATTGCCTCTTGAGTCCTACTAGCAACAAACAGGCAACCTACCAGTTGATATGTCATTTTCGTGTGGAAGTAGAACCTTGGACAGCTACAAAAAGCCCAGAGAAAAAAGGCTTTTGTGAATGAAAAGCTGTTGCCTCTTTTTCCATAGAACAGAGTTTGGTAGTATAACTAATAAAAAATATTATTTGTCTAAGACAATATTAATAAAAATCACACTAACTCGTTTCAGAATCAATGCTTACATACCCTGCCCTAAAAGGCACAAACTCAGTTCCAGGTTTGGGCTCTGAACTCTTCAAAATCTGCTGCTTGTCTGTAAGCCCACAGATGGATCTGATCAAAGACAAATTGCCCAAAAAGTGGTGGTGGCGTTTTCCATCTATATTTCTCCAACATCTTTACAGCTTTATACCCAGATTCCAACTGTAAAAGCCTCTGGCTTGTGAAAGTTCACATTATAAACGCTGTCCTGATACAGAGGTCAACCAACCCAAGTCTTTTCCTCTCAGACACGACAAATCAATGATGGGGCTAAGTTCTTTAATCTTCATGGTCCAGACGTCCAACCAACCATACACAACCGATCTGTTTTGACTATTCTTCTTATCGTTGAAAAGCTCAGCCATAAACTTCAGTGTTTTTGACCTCAAGTCTTCTCAGATGAGAAAGAACCCAACTCAGTCGAGCTGTAAGACTAATAAACAGAGTAGTATAGTTAAACTGAACTACTTCAAAGAGGAAGGTAAAAGGTGGGTCAATGCAGATATTATAAACTTTCTACCAAAAATGAAAGCTGGTCAGAGAATCCGAGGCTGCTTAAAACAAACACTAAAAGACTGCACCAGCCAGAAGAAGCAAATCCATACAGCAAAACAGAAAAGTAAAAGAAAGACTGATAAAAGAGTTGCATGAAATTGCCAAAGACGTTATAAAATACAACTTCCCATTAGCAGTGGCAGTGAAAAAGATGAACATCAAAACACAACAACAACAATGTATACCATGTTTCTTATTGTACCATAATTCAGCCATTTATTTTCTTATTATCAGAGAGGCGACCCATTGAGATTCTCCTCTGCATATTATATAACAAATACTAAAGGGAAGACTTTCTACTAATTTGATTATGATTTCCATGTTTGAGAAAATATATTTAATTGAGTTTACCAAAAAAAAAAAGTATTATATGAAGAACGAAGTAGTAAGATACTAAAAATCAAAAGAAAAAAGTTAAAACTATGCAATTAAATTAATCATATGAAACCCAATCTTCCCTTCTTCCAGAAAGTCATCTCTGGATCAAGCTTCTTCGCAATTCTAGCTGGTTCTGATTTACACCTTGTGAGCATCAAAGGGTGCAAATTCCCAGTACCCTCTGGTCTCAAATCTTCAATTTTTGCACTTCTCATGATTCTTTCTCTAATTGAAGTAACTGAACCCTCAAATTCTCTAAAAAACTGGATTTTTTCCGGGCTTTCTGGATCCAATTGCGATTCTTGATCAGACTCTGCGTAAACAAACTCTCTTTTCGATGTTGGGCTCTCATAAAGATCCGTTCGTTGCTTTGACTCTGTTTCTTCACTGCTTAAAGGTGAACCCCAAAATCTACAAGCTAAAGATGAAGATCGATACGGGGCAGATCTGCATCTAGTCAATAAGAAAGCATTCTTTGGTGGTGTAACAGCACTAGGAATATAAACACGGTGCAATTCTTCTTCTTCTTCTTCTTCTTCTCCGTCATCTTCCGCATCTTCTTCACTACTTCTTTGGAAAACACCTCCACTGCTTCTGGGACCAAACTCTGGTTCAATCCTTGAAGAGCCTTCACTAATTTCAGGATTTCTCCTTAAACCAGGACGAAAAAATAGTACCCACTTAAACCAAGCGGGTCTAAAACACTTAAGCTTGAGCTTCGCCTTTTCACGGTGGCAGAAGAAGATGCTTGGGATCCATCTGCACCGGCTTTTCTGTTTAGTGCGTTGGGTCTTATCTTGCTTTGACCGTCTCACTCGGACCTGACCCATGCAAGTCACTTTTGGAGAGGAAGGCTCCTGAGTAGTTTCCATACCTGTATTCTTCTTCCTAACAAACATTGGGCTTGAACGTGACCGACTTCTGCTTCTGTTCCCAACACTGGTTCTCAAAAACCTCATCAACGGTGGGGGGTACTTCTCCGCCCGACCCGGACTCGAAATGCGTTTTGCCGGGAGCTTCATGTCTTCACACCTATGCAGAAATAGAAACCTTAATCAGTGTGTTGTGTCTTGTGTGTGGTTTTATGTGTCGGAGTTAGGGGTTTCACTGGTCGTTGGAGTTTTTCTGAAGGCTTTATGTTGTTGTTATACGTTTAGGTCAGTGGTTGGTGATTTTGGGTGCGTACACGGTTGGATGAAATCTGACGGTAAGGAAAGCAAAAGATTTTTTTGGATTCCGACTTGACTGAGGCTTTAGGATTCTTCCTGGATGATTTCTGTTCCTCTCCTCTCCATCTTGTACATTCTCTGATCACTTTGTTTTTGTCTTTCTCGGAGTAGACCATCCTATTTACAAACTACGTGGGGTGAAGTTTTAGCAATTTTGTAATTTTATTGAATCTCTTTTCAAAGTAATTTAATCGAAATACTGTATTGACATATATTTGATAGGGTTGGAGATGTTACCGACCAAAAACGGAGTTGTCACTGAGAAGTATCAATCACCAAACATCATTTGGGTATCACATCATACGTAACAATTGGTTGTTTATGTTGCTTAATCATAACATTCATTTCTAACTTCCTCGGCCTTCGAATTGGCCTATACCCTGCACAGAGAGGAGTCTTGATGGTGTTTTAAGAGCCACCAACTTGTGGCTGCTTATAGGTGGAATTTTGGGCAGTTCTGATAGGCTAAGTAATGGGGTAAAAAGGTGTGTTGGTTTCTTGTCAAAGAATGGTATTGATACTAATCATTCATCAACTACATGCCTGCCTTGAAATTTTGGTACTTGGAATTTATGGCGTTGGCACTCCACTTCACCGACGGACTTCCAACAAGTTCCACCCACCCCTGCAATAAAGAGGATACCTACACAGTGAAAAGCAAGTAACAGACTATAAGTGTGGTGGGGTATCTCCATTCTCCACACCCCACTAGTGGCTCCTCCAATCACAATTTGTCTATGCCCAAGCAACCACCAACGCACTATAAAAATCTCTAGTTCGTCAAGTTTCCAACATTATCCTTTCCTCGATTAGCACAAGACTTGGGGAGCTCGGTGTAAGTTTGTAATTCCACAATGAAGCTCATCAAAAGGCAATGTCATTTCCAAGAACAGGTACGAAAAGGTCAACTGATGTTCAGGTCACTTTCCGACACTCAGCAAAAAGGGCTTGACGTATGAGGCAAGCCTAGCGAGTCAATCAACAATCAATGGGCAAAAGCTGTGTTGTTGATCTGTACACATTAGGAATAGAAACCATGAATACCACAAAACATGAAGTAAATGCGAAGACTTCGGATTAAAGTGCTACTTGTTCTACAGATACTAGAGAATTGGGCCAATTCAAGTTGATATACATGAGGGCCTTGCTTATATGGTGTGACACAAAAGAGGCCAGAAAGTCCGCTATATCCTATGATTGCCTCTTAAATTACTTCCTTACCCTATATATATGCTATACTGTTATATTCTAAGAGGTTTATGCAGAGGTTATAGGTCTTTTCATTCCGACCACTGAATTTTTAAACTCGGATCCGATGTTGCTGCTGTTATGTCCTTCACTGGTCCATTGTTGCCGTACTTGTACCTCTGTTTCATCATCTGAGAATCAATACTATATTTCAGATTAACTGGTACTCAGGATGAATCATTGTTAGCCTACAATTCGTTGTTCTTTTTGTTAACTTTGTCAAGTATGCTTCGGACGAATTGATATAAAAAACGAAAAGAAAAGGCGTTAAATCAATAAAATTACCGGATATAGAAGATAAGGAAAACTCTGTCAGGCGTCTTACGCAGTCCTTCAGTGCTTGGAGTTCAGCTTCCTTCTCGCAGAGTTTGGACTGGGCCAAATGTAATTCAGATTCCAACCCCGCAATCTGGTTTCCTTGCCGTTCAATGAGCACGTGACATAATTTCTGATCGAGCTCTGATGGCGATACCCCATGACATTGGTAAGAAATATCAGTTTCTTCGTCTGCTTCACCGGATGATATCTCAGCCTGTAGAAAATTTTTATGGTAAAAGAAATCTGTAGTTCATAGCTGATAGACTCATTACAGCAGGGAGCACTTTTTTAATACTATCATAAGTATGTGAATCTCCAAATTAGACATAAAAACTTTTGAAACAGTAATGTTGCTGCCTTATGATTAGATAAGAGTCAGGTGGAGATCTTTTTGCCTCAAGAAATATGAAAATAGCCATTAGAGTTCGAACTCTTTATGGTGTATACACACCAGTGTACAATTTGAACCAAATTAATATCATAAAACCCGGTCAAATAAAGAATGGACTTTGCACACAATATGCTATAGTTCCTCAATGAATCACATGTGGATCCCCAGTTAATGATACAATGAGTCCTGAAATTTCATTATCATAAAATGCATTGCTGGTTTAGTAAGCACACGTTTTGAACACTATATCTGAATGTTCATCTTATAACTACTAAGTGTTAAACAATGGCACTTAGAAAGTTAAACTGCATTTGTGCAACCAACCTATCTATAACAGCAGTTAAAGAGACAAAAAAAGCACCAACAAAACAAGCAGAATTTTAAATATTAACTTAATCTACATTAAGATCAGAGTTATACTTGAAAGACTTCACCTTGTCTAAATTTTGTTTCATCACATTATCGTCAAGAGCTTCAGAGGGAGACCAAGGAAGTTTTTGCAGTTCAGATTCAAGCTCTGCCTCTAGTTCATCCATTTCCTTCACGTCTGGAACCAACTCTTCCGTAAGAACGCTACTTGGGCATTCAGCATCATCAGTCATGGAGAGCTCAGGCAATTTGATTTTGTTTGCATCTTTCGCCCCAATCCTTGGTCCATTAAGCTCTAGATGAAGATGCTCATTATCTGAGTTTGCAAGAAACTTTTTTGATTTCCTTCTGAAAAGGTCAGCTCTTAATTCCTGAACAACCTTTGAAGTCTCATCCATGGCCATGCTCAGCTTATTGATCTCAGCTTTCTCAGCTGAAATCATGTACATGATTCCCACACCCAATCCCCAATCAAATAAAGAGCCATCTGTGGAACATTACATTGAGGTATCAACAGCATCACATGACAGAGACATCACAAGTAATCAAAGTACTTAAATCCACAGCATCACTTCAATGATCAACATTGTTACATGCTTAAGATAATAAGGTTTTAGCCCGTTAGGAAAGTCCTGAATAATTAAAAGTTCGTTCAAATTCATTGAAACGGGACAATACTACAAATTAACTTACCGAATCTCCAAGGAATCAAAGAATTTCATCTCACAAATATTCGGAGCTCAAGAAATCAGCAACAATTGAAGTTACAAAGTAATCATTAAAGGAACAAACTAATTATTTATTAATTTTTGTATCCAAGCAAAAGTATACTTCCATAACTCGCATTAACTGCGCTCGATCAACACTATAGGTTTCTTTTTTCTCTTCAATTTTCTTACATTTTAAAAACTCGAGATTGTATTATATAAAAGAAGTTAACCTTTAGAAGAAGAGGATCCAAGCACACGCTTAGCAGTTTTTCTTTTCTTCAAGCAAACCCCAAACCTTCTCCCACTCCTCTCCGCACCGTCGCCTTCAGATCTCTGATTAGCAACTCCGTACTTCAATCGACGGCCGGAGATACCCGATTTCTTCCTCGAACCCTTAGTTCTCTTCCCGCTCGATCCTGAGCTCGAAAACCTAAAGATCTCCTCATTACTCTCGTACCCGCACTTATTGGTCACTACAGGCGACTGAAATTCGGAGGAGACAAGTTCATGGTTCTCAGTCTGTTGCTCCTCCTCGAACTTATCGGAGAGAAGCAGGTGCTTGGCTACGAGAGTAGTGGATCCGGCCACGGCCGCAGCGACGAGAAGTTGCCACATGATCGGAGATGGTGGAAAGTAGGTGGAGCGGAGAGCGCATTAAAGAGTTAGGTGGCGGAGAGGTGAGCTGCCAACTTCAGTCGCTGAGACGAGACTCAAACGCCAAAGCTGTCTCTCATGCTCATGTGATTCCCGCTTTGTTTCGAAATTTTTGATACTTGTCAAAGTGGAATCGGTTTGTGGGCCCCGTTAAGGTTTCTTAGTCTCCATCATGGATCTGGAATTGCCAATCCAACGGCACACCATATTTTGCTATTTTTACTTTTTCAATTTTTAGCACTAAAAGTCAAATTTAACTAATTTTTTAAAATTATTAAGACTTAAACTTTTAAAAAATAACTATAAAACATAGATGACAAAATTAATTTGAGGTTTGAATCAAATTAATTAATTCAATTAATTATAAAAATTATATTTTATTATATCGATAATATTTCATATATTTTATTTATATAAAAAGCCTAAATGAAAGGATTTTTTACAATTTTTCAAATTTTCAATTTTTAGTACTAAAATTCAATTTTAACTAATTTTAAATTTTTCTTTAATTTTTAAAAATTAACAAGAATCCATAAAATTTTCTTTAAATGTAACTGTCAAACATACGTAACATAAACAATACATGTAGCTAAATAAAATATTACTAATGTAAAATTTTAATTCAACTCTTAATTTAATATTTGAAATGACATAATTGGTTCAATTAATTTTGAAAGTTATATTTACTTATCCTATCAATAATATTTAATTCTTATTTCATATTTTACTTATTACTTATTTCATTTCGTAAAGTATTTATTGTATACTACTAGACTTCTTCAGACCCATATCTTAGCAAAATTTTTACTAGATGTTATTGCTGTTGTTGACTTATTTCATATTTTATTTATTAAATAAATATTTATTTATTTATTTATTTATTTTATTTCATTTCATTTCATATAAATCATTAAGAAACAACCTTGAACTCCACGTATTAGTGAGATTTTTACGTTGTTTATATCAATAATATTTAATTATTTCATATTTTTATTTATATAAAAAGTTTAAATTAAAAGACTTTGAAAATTTTGAAAATTATTAAAACAAAAGTAATTATACCACATACCAGCCCATGTCTTTTAAGTTTTACCATAATTTTCAATTACTCAAAATGTCTAAGGACACTCAATTTTGTTATTACATTTATCAGCTCTTTTATTATAACCTATGAAAAATGAAAAATAGTTAATTACACTAAGGGCAGCTGTAGTTTCACTTGTTTCTGAAAGTACCTTCAGTTTGAACGTGTTCTGTAAAATTCTCTATTTGATAATCTGATCAATCCCCTAAGAAAATCCCTCTGCTGATACATTGCGGCTGATACATTAATGTAAACCAAGCTGTTGGTAAATGGTAATGGAAGACTATAAATAAATGTGTGAATCTGCCATAAATCGAAACATCAAGTTTGTACAAATTATCAATGCTTACGCATCTGTATTCTGCAACACTACTTTCAAGATTGTAGTGTTGTTGCAAGCGTGATAAATATGATATAATTAATTCATACTGACTAGCAACACTTACTGATAGTCACTTGAGCTGAATCTATTGTGACAAAATGGTATCAAAATAATTCTACTTGCTGAGCTCTGCAATTACCAGAAGAAGCACGATACCAGAACTGAACTTTGAAGCTACAAAGTCCTGCATTGTTAATACAGGGAGCAAAACAGAACACTTTTATGATGAGATTCATAAGAGTGAATCATTTGTAAGAAATCTAAGACAATAACAGCTACCCAATAGAAGTCTCATGAAAACAAAAAGTTTGCGAGGTCCTGTAATATGCAGCCTTAAGAGGTTGCTTCCTAAATCTAAGATGTCAAGTTAACAAAAACGGGAGCTTTTGGAAATATGCAGTCAAGATTACTAACCTGGTGACATATTAGTAATTTCTAATCTCACCTAATTGTCAGTCCAATGTTTTATCAAATCCCAGTTCTAAGTACTATTAATCCTGAACATGGTAGTCAACACCTATCCATCAACTTAAATAAGTTCCACATGATTGCCAACAATATTTGAGGTAACACTTTTTGTCTTTTCCCACATCTAATTAAATGTTAACTAAAAGCAGTAGTCAAACAATCAATCTTGTTCCGGTTACCTACAAACAATCTGAAATTCTACTATACATAAGGGTATAATCATCAAAATACTCTTGTTACATTAGTAGAAAAAACTGAAGTTCCATAAGTTATCGAGCAACACTCCCTTGGGATCAAAAGAGTTCTCATTCTCATTCAACTCAAGAAGCATTTACCCTGGTTGTTTCTTAGCTTTCCTATTTGCAACTCTTTGAACCTAAAATGATGAGATACTGGTCTGGATTCATAACCTTAATTTGCTTCTTCAACTTCTTAACTTTCTTCAACTTCCTATCCAAGTACACATTCATCATTAACAGGGTTCCAATTGCAATATGTATTTACAGATAAGATCATACATCACATAATTAGGAATACTTACAAGACGTAAAGACTTAACACAACTTATTTATGAATAAACCAACAATGTCGTTTATATTCCTTAGCTATCAATATCCAATTTTCTTTAACTATGATCACAACATGCAGCTACTAACTCTCTAAGGCTTCTCAAAATATACGGAACCATGTCATCCTAAGTCAGATACAGATTCAAAAGGACAGGACTCTCAAAAGAGATCAATATTAAATCAGTTGAGTCAACCAGCAAAAGCATGGAAATGAACTCACTGAACTGCAAAGATAAACTATTTGGAGATTGCCAACATCAATCATTTTTTTCCCTTATATTGCCAACATCAATCATTTTTTTCCCTTATCCTCCTTACTTTCTCCTTTTAAATGGAACTTGTCCACTGACCAACCTACGCAACCGTTGGCCTGCGTTGGATTGACTCAACAATCTTAAAAATACGTTCTGATCTTACCATCATCCATTACGACATACAGGCGGAGTCCCTTACAAGACAGAACACACGATAGTTCTGATGATAGTCTACTGAACAAAATCTCAGAATGCCATTTGAAACATGACAGGTATGGTCTATATGTTCCTGAATTTCGAAAATTATTATGCTATTCAGATTTAGTTACTAAAGAATTGAAGATTAACCCTTTAAATCAGATCAACAGTTGCTACTAGAACTAGACGAACAAGGCTATAGTTCACGCATGAATACAAAGAAAGATCATGTTCAACTTACCCAAGAAATAACAAATCAGTCGGATTTTGACGCTATATTGCCCCGAGCTGCTCTCGCATTATCGTACTCGAACTTGAACACGTTATTTATATGGGAAGTATCCTTCAAGTAAAACATCCTCCCAAACTTACTCTCCTCAATCGCAGGAAAATAATAAAAGATCACCGAGTTCACCACCCAAAACCATGACGACCCAAGCACGATCCCCAAAGTTGCTCCAGCGTAGACCTGAGCCACGGAATGGTACCCCAAATACACCCTCGAGTACATCGTCAAAACCGCCAGCGACCACGTCACCAAATTCGCGACCCATTTCTTCGTAAACTCTCTAAACCCCAAACCTTTAATCGTCAAAAGAGTGACGTACGTCGCGAAGAAGAACATGTACTGGGAGTGGCTCGAGGGCCAACCGTGAGAATCGCACATCTCGAGTAGCGCGCATGTGGCCGGTCGCGCTTGTTGGACCGATGTTTTGATGACCTCGCTGATGAACTGTGAAATGAGGAGGCCGACGGCGAAGAAAAGGCCTTGGAGTTCTCGCCGGAAAATGAAATGTGAGACGAATCCGCCGAAGCTTATGAAGACTGGGACAAGGGAGACCCAAGCTAAGAAGTGGCCCAATTGGTCTCCTTTCCGGTAACGGACGTGAGTCAGGGTCACGGCTTTGAGTGGCGGATGAGCCATGGACGTAGAGAGAGAGACTAAACGAAACGGGCAAATTTTGGCGTTTGCTTCTCGGGAAAGTTATAACGAGAAAAGTGGAGGAAAAGTCAAGGGTAAAATAACAGAAGACCAGCGACACGCGGATTTGTTTGTTAGAAAGCTATATGAGAGCCCTGTGTTAGGCAAAAAAAAAACCTATATGAGAGGAGAGAGGTTGATGAAGTGAAAGGTCACTGCCTCATGTAAAGCAGCAACATACTGTTTTGAGTTTTGACTTTTGGTCACGTCGATGCGTGAGAATTGGAAAACCAAGATCACAGTATCGAAATTTTTAGAATTTAATTCAGTCTTTAAATTTTTTATTTTTTCAACTAACTTTTAAGATTTTTTAACTTAAAGCTCAGTCTATTAAAAATTTTAATTTTTCAATTAAGTAACTAATTTTTAAGATTTTTTAACTTAATGCTGAGTCTATTAAATTTTTTAATAAACTGGCTAACATTTTAAAATCTTAATTATTTAGTTCAAAACTATAATTAACAGTTTGATTCGGACTTGATTAGTTGACCCAAAATTAACGAGGCAAGCCTAAGTTAATTAAATCCTAAGTTCGAATTCAGACTACTCAAGATCAATCTAACATGATGATGAAGCTTGACATATAAAACAAAACGACGTGGTTTTAAGTAAATAATGTCTTTTTTATTTTTTTATTTTTAAATTTTTTGTCCAATCTAGCTGAGTCGAGCTTTAGATTTTCAGGGTCCAATTAGGCCTCGGGTCAAGCCCAAGCTACGGTAGAAATTGTTGACTCGGCTCATAGTCATCTTTATTCAAAATGTTAGTTTTTATTAATGTGATTACTAGATAGACATTCACTTAATATTTAGTAGGTATATCACATCATCAAAAATAAAACATTGACATGATTTTTACAATTTTTAAAATATTAATTACTAAATCGAAATTTTTAAAAAGTTTGATACTATATTGAAGAAATATTAAAATATTAGGTATTTTAAAATATGTTATTCCAAGAAAGCTACGAGAGAATCTTAAGTGTTAAGATTTTAAAATCTGTGTCTATAAGGTTAGGTATGTGATAAAACCCAGCTCGACATGATATAGCTCAGCCTGAAATTATTTAATCAAAAGTTTAAATTGGGTTTGAATTTTTATTTTAAAAATTTTCAAATTTCAGGTCAAATTTTGATATTAGGCTTCTAGAGTCCACCCAATTGAGTTTCAAATCGATCCCCAATAAAAATTTTTGAGACACGTTTAAACTTGCCCGAATCCAACCAAGAGATGACAATCCCACCCGGGTTTGACTCGACCAGGCGCTAAGTCAATGGTTTAGGCTCGAGTGACCAGGCCACAAGCTGAGATTTCTTAACCCGACCAACCAGATTGAAAGTTACAAAATGACATTATTTATTAAATTTTTTAAAATTTTAATAAATTGAGGTAGGCAGCTCCCAATTTGGCCGGCTCACAATCTACACTGCCCGGGCCAGGGGGGCATTGCCATCCTTAATCCCACCTGAGTTTGCCATTACCACCCTTAAATAAGGCAAATAGTATTTTTTCCTTTTTCTTATTTCATTTAAAAATTGTTAAATTGTTCCTTTACATTTTAATATAAATTTTTTTTACAATTGGTTTTACTATTTATCAAATACATTTTTTAAATATATTTATCAAATACGTGTTATTTAATAATTATTAAATTTTATTACTAATATAATAATTAAATTTAACAAAATTGGAAAAATATTCAGATGTAGTTTCAATGCATTTCTTTTTATCACATCATTGATTCATTATTTAGGAAAAACATGTTTTTGGTACATAAATTATATGCTAATAAATGACCAATAAGTAGTATGTTTGTTATAAAGGTACATAATATCTTCTTCTTTTACTAGACATATTAGTGGCAAAATAAAAAGATAAATATACAAGAATTTGTATTACACTAAATATCATTATTTAGTTGACTTTTTTAGACCATTATGATATTTAAAGTAAACAATTTAGTAATGATTTTGATTCAGTTTCAGTGCAAAATTTTAATTTTTACCTTAGTAAAAAAGTTGTAAAACAATTAAAAAATAAAGAAAGAGAAAAAAAATGGAAGAAGATATTATTGGTACATCTTTAAGCAATAATTGGTACTATCAACATCTAAATAAAGTAAATAGAATAATATTAGTTTGAAGTGAATAATTAGTTAGGTTAGTTAAACAAATAAATCAAAATTTTATTATAAGATTCAAGTTATCTTATTTAAAATTTGTATTGATCTTAGATTTTTATTTATAATACTTTTTTTAATTATTTCATTTATTTATTTTGTTTTTATTTTGTTTATTTGTTTTGTTTGCTTATATTTATTATACATTTTATTTTTTGTTTTTTACTTTTTTATTTTGATTTTATTTTTTATATATTTATCTATAATTTTCTTAAATTTGTTTTTAAATTTTTTATGAATTTATCATAAATAATCTAAAAAAGTTAACATATCCAGTAAATAAGGCTCTCTTCAACTTTTACTTTGTATTTTTACAAAGAGATTGTTTCCATGACTTATACTTTGTGGGCAATTTTATCATATTCTCTAAGACAATTGAGGTATTTTTATTGAGATATTATTGACATATTTTATAATAATTCTGAAGATTTAAGTTTGAAAGGTGTGATTGAATGTGAGACAAACTGAATATAACTCAAACTCACGCCAAATCCGTTGTAAGACTTTCACTTGATCTCTTAAGATATCATACTACCTGAAAAATCCATGTCAGTGTGCAATGTAGAGTGAGTGCAGTGGGGCTTTGTATTTTTATTAAAAAATTATTTTGGTAATAAACATATGATATTATAGTCCCAGGAGAATAATTATACGTACACTTAGAAGGCAATTTAAAAGTATTTTTATTTATATATTATTGACAGATGTTACAATAATTATGAAGATTTAAGTTTGAATGGAATAGTCAGAGTGCCTGTTGCACTTTGACCTGATCTTTTAAGATGTCATACAAAGTGAAAAATCCATGTCAATGTAGACTATAGAGTGTCATAATTATGATATTTTTATTACGTTCAATTAAATTTTATTCACATATTTACGTAAATTAGGATAACTGTATCAGAAGATTTGATGTGCTTTAAGCATGGCTAACAATCTCCCCTTAAGAGAAGGTGACTAGTCTTCTTTTCTTCCTATTTTGTATCGTTACATAACATAAACTCCATAGCTAGCAGAAACATTATTCATGTTGAAGGTCAAGGCATGAAGTTTTCTGGGATACTGTGGCTTCTTTTTTTGTGTGGCAAATTCTGCAACTCCAGCTTTCACTGTCATTGGTCAGGGGAAATGAGACAGATAGATTGTCCTTTCTAGCTGTTAAAGCTCAGATTTCAGGTCATCCTCTGGGAATACTTGGTTCTTGGAACGAAGCCAACCACTTTTGAAAATGGTTGGGTGTCAATTGTGGAAGCAAACACCAGCGAGTCGTCGAACTTGACCGGCATGACAGCCAACTTGTTGGCAGCCTAGCTCCGCACATTTTTATAGTTATTTTTTCAAGATCCAACATTAACTCAATTTTAATCCATTAGTTAGTATCAGCTCCACATCGCACTAAAATATCAACCCCACATAAATATCTTATTTAACATCATTTATTTTAGGTTTGACATTCACCTCTTTCTTGAGTCAAATTTTACCCATTGGTCAATTTGGACAAATTTTCAAAATAAATTCGTTTTGATCTTAAATTTGTGTTGAATATTGTCTCAAATTCTAATTAGAAATGGAAGCTTGCAAAGTCAGACATCTTACCTTCTCAAAGTCAGAAATTGAAGCTTGCTCTAGGTGCTCAACAATGGTGGCTTGAATTTCTGTTGGAGGTTGGTGCAGCTAATGTTGACTTTCATCTATGGAGTTCTCTATAAAAAGGGAAGCAAATGAAGGAGGAGAAGGGAGAGCACAAGGAGAGTAAGAGTTCTGGTGGGGGAAAGAGAGAAGAAATTGTTAAAGTGAGAGAAAAATTTTCCGAAAGAAGAAGAAGAGATAATAGTGAAAGGGAGAGAGAGAGAGAAAAAAATTATTTATATATATATATATATATTTTTCTCTTTTCTAGTAGTGTGTGAGATTGGGTTATTTGGGTCTCTTTTGAAAAATTGAGTGACAAACACCATTGTATGCTCTAATTGATTATAGTGAAATACTCAGTCGCCTCCAAACTGGACGTAAGCATTGCCGAATTAGTACAAAATTTTTTGGTGTTCTTGTTGTTGTTTTATTTTCACTCCGAATTTATTAACGTTTATTTGATCGTTGAATTGTCCTTAAATAATATTATTCAATGATAATTAAATAAAGTACAATTTAGGTCTCGAGTGTCACTGTTTACCTTGGGATGCATTATTCGTGTCCAAAAAATATTATTTATGAAATTGAAATTTTTGGGGCGTTACAATTTTTATTTTTAAAAAATATAAAAATTTAAGACTAGGCCAAGTTCCAAGTTATCGAGGTCTGAATAAACTCATATTCAAGCTCAGACGCCTTGGGTTCAATTGAGTTTTGGTTAAGTCCAGGTCAAGTAGAAACTCTCAGCCTAGTTTATTGTCATCTTTATTTAAAACTTTTATTTTTGTTGATGTGATTGATAAATGAACATCCACGTAGCATTTAGCAATGATATAAAAATCAGACCAGACTGACTAATTCGACCAAGTTAAGCATAAATCGAACTGATTTTTGATTTGATTTTTACTTTTAATCGTTGGAAATGAAAAACAAATAGTTAGATAATAAACCAGTTAGTTTTTTCTCAATCATTAATCGAATTTGTCTTCGTCTCAGACGCCCAAACACCATAATAGTATAGAAAAATGAGAGCTTTGTATGATTGACACTTGAGAAATCAACAGATTATAATGAAAACCAACCTAGAGCCACAATTGAGCAAATGGGTAGTTTAAATAACAGGTAGAGAGATTTCTTGGTGCATCAAATGTAATCTTCATTCTAATAGACCATGGAAGAGGGAGAATTGAGTAAAAACAACAAACCATAGCAACCTCGCTTTCACCACCATCTTCAACAACACTTCATCTTTAAAAAAAAAGATTATGTTAACTAAATTTTAGAACAAAAGAAAGAAGAATCGAAAAATCACGTTATCTTTAATGAAATTAAACGAAAGGTATAGTTGGTGGAAGCGAGGAGATTTCTGGACGAGAATAATGAGTTCATGGTTGAAGTGGAGGCTGGTGATTGGCTATGGGAGAGAAAAAAGAAAGGAGGCTTGAGTGGATGTAGTTTGTAGATGTGGTAAAATTAGCTTGCAAATGTTTTCGATAAAAATTGAAACTTTGAAATCTTCTCTAAGAAAAAATTAGTTGGACATATGAAGAGGGAAATAAAGAAAGATAACTTCACCTCACATTCGGGAGTAACAGTTTTCCTGTTTGAATCCCTTTTCTTATTTTATTCTTTTCCTTAAACACAATTACTTGTGTTTTCTCGAGTCAAATTTTTATTTTTAATTAAGAGATTCATCCTCTTAAATTTTAATTACAAAATAATGACAAAATTTCAATTACACGCCATATAAACATCAATAGACTAATAAAATATAATTGAAATGATAATTTTTAAATTTGACTTAAATTAAATTAATTAATTAATAATTTAAAATAATTATCATCAATTATTAATTTCTATTAAATTTAACTAATTTGAGATAACTTTAAATTTTGAGTTATATCGTCATATAAGTAACATTTGATTAGTTTATATATAATATTTATGTCACATGTATTTTAACATTATTTTTTACCTTAAATCTAAAAAAAAGGATTGCTTTAAAAATAAATTTTATTTGAGTATTGTGGAAGAAGTTAATGCAAATACTTTGGATTAAAGAGTAGTTTTTGAGTCTTTAGATATCATTGGAGAATTTAAAACTTTTGATGATGATGAGACACAACCTCCTTTAAAAATATAATTTTGATTTTTATTATTTTTTAAGTTTTATATTAGACTCAAATTTAATTTGAATTATTAGATTTGATTTGTTATAAATTCATTATATAATAATAGACGTTTGTGTATTTTTATTTAAATAAAAATATTTTATTTTTACTTACTCTTATAATTTGTACTGTTTATTTATTATATGTCGTTTTAATAGCAGTTTAATACTGGTTGAAATTGAACTTTCAAACCTTAAACCTTGCCTCTGATTGGTTCGATGTTCGGTCCGATTCTTAAAGCACTGGTATTTCATAGATGTGTCATATCATCCAAAATAATATTTTAACATGATTTATACAAAATTTAAAAAGTTAATTAAAATTGAAAAAAATCTTAAAGGATTAAACATTTTTAAATATATTATTCAGACGAGAGTATGCGAGAATCTTAAGTATTACAATTTTAAAATCTTTACAATGATAATGCTAGGGATGGTAATAAATTTTAGATCAGACCTACCTTGATTTAGTTCGGCCTGAAATTATTTAATCAAATTTTGGGTTGATTCAAAAAATTTTAATTTCAAGTCGAGTTTTGATATCAGGCTACCCAAGTTCAGTTTGATCGGGTTTTAGATCGATTCCTAATTTGAACAAAATTTTTTGGGACAAGCTTAGACTTGAGTAGATCCAACTGAGTCTGCTATTGTCATCCATAGATAAGGAAAATGGTATTTCCTTTCTTTCTTTTTTCCTTATTTCGTTCTTAAATAAACATTTTGTTAAATTGTTCTTTTAAAATTTTCATATGAACGTTATAAATTTTTATTG
>JAJMLV010000005.1:76716897-76731379 GCA_027123465.1 Erythroxylum coca
GGGAAAGAACGGGGCGCAAAAGTTCGGACGGTGTGGGAGTGGGTGTAAAGGGGTGTGCTTTACAAGTGAGAGAGAGAGAGAGAGAGAGAGAGAGAGAGAGAGAGAGAGAGAGAGAAGAGTGAGAGGAAGTCATGACATTAAACAACTGCTCTCTTCCATTTCCCATTTTCAACTGAGAACACTGTCAATTATGAGTCATTAAAATGAAATATTATTTGAAAGCCTTGAGTTTGTGGAAGGTTGTTGAGAGTGATTTCAATCCTACCCCACTTCTAGAAAATATGACTCTAATTAAAAAAAAACATGATGAAGAAATAGCAAAGAAACCAAAAGCGCTTTCTTGTATACATTTGGCCGCATTGGAGGGAATTTTTACAAACATAATAGCTTGGGAATCGCTTAAAGAAACATGAGAAAAACTCAAGAAAGAGTTTGAAGGCAATGAGCAAACAAAAATGATGCAAATTCTGAATCTCAAAAGAGAATTTGAGACGTTAAGGATGACAAAATCCGAAAGTGCCAAGGAATATGCAAGTAAGCTCATGTCTATCATCAATCAAATCAAATTGCTTGGTGAAGAACTTCAAGTCAAAGAGTGGTGGACAAGCTTCTTAAGACCCTTTCGAAAGATATGAAACCAAAATCATATCACTTGAAGATTATAAAGATCTATAAAAAAAATAACTTTTGCAAAGTTACTAAATGCTCTTCAAGTCATGGACCAAAGAAGAATGATGAGAGAGGAGAAACTAAAGTTCAAATTGGTAGAACTTATCTAGCCAATATTTTATCTTCAAAAGGAAAAGATAAAGTTGTTCAATGTAGCAATTGCAAAAAAACTTGATCAGGAAGAGAAAAATTGTTAGCACAAGAGTAAGTCACAATATTTCACATGTATTAGATTTGGGCACATACAAAGGAATTGCAAATTTGAAGATGAAGTGTAAGTAAATCTAGTGCAAGAGACAAAAGAAGAAGCTCTATTTTATAGTCATCGGTGAAATGTGCATCATTGAGATCAATGCTCCAACAATTGAAGGTTGATGATGGTGATGAGAAGTGTATTACATTTGAAGATAAGTGCTTCACAGTTTATATAGAAAGAAGTGCTCTATGTATGTAATTTTAAATTAAAATAGAGTGTTGAATATTAATTTAAAATTTATTTTGACTTGGTCTTTGTTTAAAGATAAATTTTGTTATCTATTAAGAATGAGAGTAATAAAATAGAATAGTAAAGATAAAGATAAAGATTATCAGATAGTAAAATAGTAAAGATAAAATTTATTATTTAATAAAATTTTATGTATTAAAATAAAGTTGTTATCTAATGTAAATGCCTTATTAGTTTCAGAATAAAAAATAAAAGCAGTAAAAGTTTGCAATTGGTGTCAGTAAGTTGTTATTTATTATTCTTCTCTTCCTCATTTTCCTCGATACTTCTCCACATCCAGACATCGAAAGTACCCTAATGGGGGACGACCAAACCGAGCAGCTGTCGATTGATACCAGAAGCCAACTGGGACTGATAAGTCAATTTCAGGTAACGGTCCAAATCCTAAAGGCTATAGGAAATCGCTGGACTATTACGAAAGAAAGCACTGATCTAGTAGAGCCAAAACTATGAGGAAGATGCATGAGTATACTCTGATTGCTCCATCCTCTAGCACAACAGCTACAGATAAGATGAAGGTACATATAGTTATACTTATCCCAAGTTATTCGTTAGAATCCGTAATGATCACGATACTTCTTCTTCTTTTGCCTTGTCTGGTAGTTGGACGATTGGGTGCTGTGTAAAATGTATAAAAACCGGGGGAACTGTAACATAGATGAACCGGAATAGATGTCAGATCAAGAGGATTTACCAGAATCTGCTCGTGATAATCAACGCGTCGTGAAGGAACCGAGAGCTTCTTGTCAATCGCAACCTAAAAATAATGATCACGAGACCACAGACGATTATGAATTGAGTTTAGATTGGACGGATAATTGATGGTCGGAGTATTATGGTTCAAACAATAAGATTGAAGAATTAATTGAATGAAACCTCAAGATATAGGTGAGTTGGGAAAGGTTCTTTTGGTTTGAATGAGATTGCGAGTTTGAATCGTCCTCATGTATGCAACCGTTTAAAATTTGTGGTCAGAGCTTTGCCTCTCGCAAGAGAACTACTTGACTCGAACGAAGATTAATTTAGAAGTAATTAGTTTAAAAATATCTTCTATAATTGAGACTCTCCTAAAACATCTCGTGGGCAAAAAAAAAAAGAATTAATTGAATGAAAATACTTTTAGAAAGTGTTTGTATGCAGTGTAGATGAAATTGATCACATACTTACTAAATATAACACGCAATAAAATTTACTTATATTTACTACGTTTTTTTGTTTAATAACAGATTAATTATAAAAATATCAAACTTTACCTAATTTTATAATTATAATGCGAACTTAAAAAAAGTGCTAATTAAATATTTAAAATTTTCTTTTCTTTTTTCAATTCTAACCCGATGTTAGTATTTCTATTAACGTTGCTAACGTAATTTGTCATATAAGATAGAAACTCTAAATAATTATACACGTAAGATTTAATTAAGTTTAACTATATTACGGTATTTTGAGATTGAAATCTCTAAATCAAATTCATTATCTAAATTTTTAGAATTGAAAATCCTAAATCAATTTGTTCTCACGTAAAAACAAAGAGGGTCTAGGTGGCAAATTGAGATTTTATTCAATTTGTTAGATACTGTATCATTGTCATCTTGTATTAGCATGATAGAGTGTTGTTGTCATATTGTACCAATATGATAAAGTTTAATTTAAGAATTTCAATCACAAAATAACACAATTTAGTTAAACTTAATTAAGTTTGACATGTATAAATGTTTATGATTTCTATTTATGTGGCAAGCTACATCAACAATATTAACGGGAATATAAAAACTGGGTTAGAATTGAATAATTAAAAGTTTGATTATTTAATAGTCAATTTTTTAAGTTCAGGCTATAATTATAAAATTGAGTAAAGTTTGAGAATTTTTTTCAATTAACCCTTAATAATAAGTTTAATAAAAATGAATTGTTTTTATTTAATTTTACAATTATTTAAATAATTTTATACAAAATTAATATCATTATGAACATAATTATAAACTTTTAATTTTAAAAATAAATATGAATGACAATCCTCTTAAAAGTATATTTGACGTACCTCATAATATTTTTAAAACCGACAATAAATTGAGTGATGCTAAAATAATTCTTTTTTTATGTTAATTTAAATAGCTTCTCCCATATCTAATTCAAATAATAAAATAATTTAAAATTTAATTAAAATTTAAGTGAAAATAAAATTATTTTTAATATTTTAAGTAAATTAATTTGGTACAAAATAAATGAGTTGATTAAGACGGTTTCTTCTAAGTCAAAAAGTCAAGCTCGAGTTGACCAAACCTTAAGCCTATAATTTTTTTAAAAAATGGGTATCAAGTTGTGCTTGGGCTCAGGTTACCTAGCTGCCTAATGCTAATTTTTATAAATAAAACGATTTCGTTTTGGTTGACTTATAAGGTATTTTAGGAGGGTCTCAACTGTAAGAAGATATCTTTAAGTCATCCACTCTCAGACTAATCTCTACTCGCATCGGATCAGTCCGTAAGAGATAAAGTGCTGGCCAATTTATATTTTTATATTTTTAATTTTTTAAAAAATTGGGTAAAAGTGCAGAATGAGCTCGAGTTTAGACCAATTCAGGCTTGATTGGGTTAAGACTTCGGTTTTGATGACCGAACCCGACCAGCTCATTGACATCCTTATTCAAAGGGCACCAACAATCAGAATTCTAAAATAGACGTTACATTTATACAGAGTCACACACGGACCTCCCAAAGTTTTGTTTACTTTTTTTTGAACCGCCGCTTCACTATAATTCAAACATCCTTCTTCCCTCGCTAATTGAAGAAAAACAAAATTCCACAATTTTCATTCACTCGTTTATCACTCTCTAGGTTACTTCTGTAATCTTAAGGTGTAGCCTTCGAATTTCGATTGTAACTGCTCGTTTGGCTGCTGTAATTCTGGTGAAGAATGAATGAATCGGTTGAGAACTTCGGTTTCGATATTAGCAGAAGGCTGAGTCTCATTGATGTTTCCTTTGAGGACGATTGCCTTCTTTATGCTTCTCCTTCTCCGGATCTTGAGATTCGCCAAGTTTCAGGTTCTCTTTTGATGTCTTTCCCTCTCAGTTCGACGCTTATCGCTGTAAATGAGCTTTGGAATATGTTTTCTTTCTTGTTTCTGAACAAGCTTTCTTTGTGACGCTCACTTATCTCTCCTGTTTCAAAGAAGCATTTTAAGATCAAGATTATGATGTCTAATGGAAGAAATGAGACGCGGATCAGTAAAAGTTTATAGGATTGCAGTTTTGGAAGTTTTGAAATAGTTCCTCTGTCTAAAACTGCCATTGAAAAAAGTGAGTACTGGTGAATTAAATTCAATTCTTTAATTAGAGTCGTGTGATTGTTGTGGTCAGATACGTCCACTGAAGCTGGGAAAGAAGTATGCAAACCTGACCAATCATCCGAACCAGAAGGAACTGCAAAAAGTGGAAGATACAACTTGAGAAAAAGCCTAGCCTGGGACAATGCATTCTTCACAAGTGCAGGTATTCTTCGAGAGCCTGTGAAAGTTTGAGTTTCTCTTTTCGACTTCCAGTTCGTCTAAAAGAGTCAATGAATTCATATTCGGTCTCTACACGTGGTAGTTTTAATGCTTTCTCTTGTCTCCATTTTGTACGAACTACAGTATTCTAGTTAGATAATATTCTGGTGTAATTAGGTGTTCTGGAACCAGAGGAGTTGTCTACCATGATTACAGGGAATGAGAAAGGCAGAAAACATATGCTGCCTGGAATTGAAGAGGATGTGCAGAAATCTAGCGAGTCCATATCTACATTAGCAAGTGACAATTTGACGATTGATACTCTTGATGCTGACTTGTTTGGAGACATTAGAGCTTCTATACAGAAGTCCGGTAGAGCGCTGAATCTGGTGAATTCAACCAATGAAGTGCAAAGTGGAATAAAAGATAACCGAACCGCCAAGTGTATGTTTGCATTTTTTGTAAACATGGCATAGAAAGTATAGTGTCCATTTTGCATCCCCCATATCATCAAACTTCTGCCACCATGGGAAATCAATCCTACTTATAGGACCATTCTTATTTCATCATCATTCATCAATCATTTTCTACCCACCTTGTTCCTATTCATTATATTCTATTCGCCATGACTCTGACCTAATACTTCAATGCCACTCTAGCCACCAGTATGCTGCTGGTTTTTATAGCTCTGTCAGATTTTAGTGTCGGACAAACTTGATCAACAGAATGAAATTTGAATTCTTGAGTCAGATATGTGGTGGAGATAATGTACAAGTACTCCCGTCGTACTCTTAGGGAAATTATCTTATATTCTATAAAGTGTACAATTAGGTTAAGAATGGTGTATTGTCTACTTGTTATCCTCTACGTAATGGGTTAATGTGATATAGGATTTTACTCTTTTTTTAGTTTCTTTTCACATAAACTGAAATTTTATTGAGAGTTTAGTTGTTCATTCTAAGATTATATTCTTTTTGGTTCCAAGTTCAGATTTGTCGGCTGCTCTGTTTACTAATCACTAGGTTGGGAGATCTAACTTAATTTATGATGCGCAAATTTGCTTATTGAAGTCACTTTTTAACTGAGAACTCTATTTCAGCTACAGAAAAAGAGGATGCTACATCTCAAATCAAGGTAAGTTTTATGGTTGGTATCCCAAAGTCATCATTAACTAGTTTCTGTGGCTTAGACTACGTGCTTGTCAATCTCAGCTAAATACTAAAGCTGCTCTGGAGAAGCCAAATGCTATGCAGGGATCTGGGAGAACATTAAAGCAGGTCTCTGTCTGTCTCAATAAATTCAAGAGAATTTGTTGATTATATGCTGCTTTTAAAGGAATATTATTTAATTAGAGTCCATTTAATTGAAAAGTAGAGAATATTCATTATATAATGTGTTTCATTATACATAAAGATTTGACAAATGATGTGCTGTTAAAATAATGCTGCTTCAATACGTTCTGTTGCTGTAAATGGACAGTCAACTTCATTCATAACTAAACCACCAAAGGTTGTTGGAAGAGTCGGTCCAATCTCGACGTCAGCATCCAAAAGAATTTCACTGGGTGCAAACCGTAATACGGAGAATGGCATTGCAACTGTATCACCTGTAACTTCAAACAATGAGAAAAGAGCAACTGGTAATTCAGATCATGCACAAGTTCCAATTGGTAACTGAAGCATTGTGTCTTTAGATTTACGACCTTTGCATCCAATGATAATGCTTGACATCACATTGTTGCAGGTAGATGTGTGAAATTTTCAGCTTCGGGCAGTTCAAGGAATAATGCATCTAGGTCCAAGCTACCTTCGAAACCTTCTTCTTGTTCTTCAGTGGCAACAAAGACGCAGATAATAACGCCTGCTTCCTCTGCGGACAGCTCCGAAAATTTGTCATCAGACGATATTACTGGTGAGTCATCAGATTCTATGAAAAGAAAAGTCTATACCAAAGCTGGGAAGGATCAAGCTACCCCTGGTTCAACCATAAAAAGAGCAGTAAGAATCTTATCAAGGAATGGCGATCGGTCAACCAATTCAAATATCTCACCTTGTTTGGAACATCCAAACAAGCTCCCTTCTCGCATATCGCCTGCCAGCTCTGTCAGCGAATGGTCTGCAGAGTCACTCTCGCCCACTTCTACTCTTAACAAAGGCTCTAACCACGCAAGTCCTAGCTTTGATACTTCGGAAGATGGTGATGCCAACCAAGTTCTGGATTCTCAGAACCATTCTCATGAAAATCGGTCAACCGGACATTGTTCTCAACGTACTGGATCCACGGGTGAAGCTGTAAAGAAAGTTCAAAGAGGGACAATAGGTATAAGTGCACCTTTGGGTACAGAATCCGTTAAACGTTCAGGGCTTCGGAAGCCATCACCAAAAATTGGTTTCTTTGATGGGGTGAGTGATAATTTCTGCTATATTACTATTGTGCCTAGTTAACAAATGATTTTAAGGAAGTTTTAATACGAAGTAGGTACTTGATATTGGAACCAGTAGATTAAAATATTCATCTATTCAGCCTAATTAATCAAAAGCATCTCTTTTATTTCCACTTGTATAACATTTTGGTCATACTGGGCAAGCATACCCTAACGCTTACTTTGATGATGTGTAGGTGAGAACAGCAGCTACACGATCTCCTAATCAAAGTACACAATCTCGTCTGGCTTTACCGAATGCCTTACCTAAAATTAGAGCTGGAACTGGCAGTGTTAGCCCACAAGAGTCACAATTACCAAGCCTTGGAAAGTCTCAACCTGCTGGAGAATCATTTAATCGTGTTGGAAAACAAGGGACCCCGTCTGTTTTGAAGGATTAAGTAAGTGATGATACTGGTACTGTTAAAGGAACAAAGATTGATCCCTCTTAACACAACTCAAAGTGCTCTTAGCTCAAGTACCAATTCCAATGTTGAAAAATCAGATTAGCCAGAAATGGCAAAAATCACGTCAGAAGTGCTTTGAATTCTTCTAATTTCCATGAAACGGGAAAGACTGCTTCTGAAGAAGTAGTTGGTATGATCCAACAATTTGAGTCTCAGGACATTCATGAGGAGGTGAATAGCGCAACTGTTGGCGAATCCCTTCTTTCATTCCATTAACATCAGCGGAGAACTGCACTATAGTAAGGAACTATAGCATCAACGTAGAAGCAGATGTCTGATAAATATTCACGTACCAAATATGCGGTATAGGTTAACAACTGAGGATTGATAAAGATGTTCAATGTGGTGTGATTAATCCGATTTTAAAGTGCTGTCTGTTTGGTATTTATTAGAAAAAACTGTCTTCTTTTAATTGTTTACTGAGATAATTCAGGCTTATACGTATAGAAAGCATGGATTTGGATTATGTTTTACTACAATCCAACTCATTTTAGTACCAGTTCCATCCGGTATAGTATTCAAAACTCTGCCCAGTACACGATACATACATCGAGTCCTCAACTCATGTCAACTTCTGAAGCAACTTTGATCCCCAAAGTGCTGATAAATTGGGAATTTTGATGGCTATATCAATTACTTTTACTTTCAACTTGTTCGCAAATCAATTGTTTTAATTAGTCCCACATGAAACAGAATCAGAATAATATCCCACAAGTCAAATCAAGCCGAATCATGCATTTCCCGAGTAAGAATTCTAAACAAGAGCAATATCAATACTATTTACTCTTTTCTAGCATGACTTTATGCTCGAAATTGTTCCCAAATACCATGATTGTATCAATTGGCATTATACACTGTTGCAATCTTATGGTCAGCCTCAAGCATGGCAAGTAGTTGAAGTCATCTAGGTTTCTTATAAGCTATCAATCAAAACTAAAATAACCCAAGTGAGAATTTGAATCCAGAATTTCAATATGATAACTAGTGAAAAAAAAAAAAAAGACTGTTGCATAGATCCACTCAACAAAAATGGTAAATCCAAAATCTTTAGGAAGATTAACAAATGAAGTATAAAAGAGGCAATTAGCTCCCCATCCAAAATTAAGATCTTGGCTTCTCCTTTTTCTCCTTGAAAAGTGCCAGGAGGGAGACACCAGAAACCTTCACAACCTTGAATCTAACACCAGGAATATCGCCAACAGCATGGCCCTTACGTCCAAATCCAGCAATCAACACTTCGTCCTGTGACCATACACCAATTCCCATTATCGCTTAATGCAATGCATAACAAAACAATGAATACCAACACAAATAACCTACACAAGCTGAACACTCACGTTCTCTTCAATGTAATTCAAGCAACCATCGTTAGGAACAAAGGCAGCAATCTTCTTCCCATTTTTAATTAGCTGAACCCTAGCACATTTACGAATAGCAGAGTTTGGCTGCTTGGCCTCAATACCTCTGCATAAGAAGATTGCCAATTAAATCTCTGTTTAACGCTGTAAGGATGATAGCATAAAGAATATAAGAATGTACTAATCATCATGTACTGTCTTACATCTTCTCAAGAACAATTCCTTTGGCATGGGAGGATCCTTGAAATGGCTTTTTCCATTCATTCCCAAGATGGGATTTCTTGTATGACTTGTCAGCCCACCTTTGCCTTCTTCGGTGGGACTTCAGCTTGCGACCAGCTCCCATACCGCGTGTCTTCCTACAGGATCGTAGGCATCGTTACATACATTCAACACATATAATAAGACCATATGTGATATCTCCACTTAAACGAACTTAATAGAGAACAAATAACAGCTTGGCAGCTGAATGACATAGATAAGCAGGGTATAAGTCCATATACAGCATAGCACAATCAACAAATGGAAAACGAACCCAAAAGGATTGTTTCTTTTAAGAAATGCAAACCCATATCGGAGGTTGAATGAAAACGGCGATTTAATAGTGAAGTTTTTAACTTCACAAAACAGTTTAATCTACCCCAAGCAGATATTCAAGATTCCTGTGTTATTGACAAGCTAACAAGCTAATATCTTCAGTGTTCAAACAAAAGCTAACCTAACCCATAAACGAGAGTGTTATGTAGAAAGCGAAATCCCAGTCAAAACAAAGATAGCAGCAACTTAGCACGGCGCCGCCATGGAAAGACAGTATTATCTAACAAGCGAACTTTCGGTAACTTTCATGCATCAATAGCTTTCACATCAAACAACCAACAAAAAGAAAACCAAACAAAGACTTAAACAACAGAAAGAGGGAAGAGGAGAGAGAGAAAGTACCCCATGGTTGCAAACGTAAAACCCTTCGACGGCTAGGAGAGATTGGAGACGAAGAGCATAGCCCTACCCTGAAACAATGCTTATTTATAGGTATATGCAAAGTGGGTTGGCCCAATAGAAAGTCTTGTTGGGTCGGAGACAAACCAAAAATTATATTTTAAATTCGAACTTTTATCTAAATTTAATTGTTGTTAAAATAAAAATATTAATAAAATATTAAAATTTTCAATTTATCACAATATAACTAAAATACTACACATTAATTTTTTTAAATAAGATATTATTTTTAACTAATAATAATTAATAAATAATGATAAATAAAAACTAACTTGTCACATAATAAAAAAATTCTAAATTCTATGCTAACAAAATTAATCATAGGAATTGACAATAAAAAATTAAATTATGTAATAATTTAACTAGAAATTTTCAATCATATGCTTTGAATACAATTTCAACCATTAGTTACAACAAATAATTAAATACCAATTATTAAACATATGAATATAGATTTTCTATTCCTTGAAATTTTATTATTGCCAGTTAAAAAGACTTTTTGCTTATAAAAAACTTTTTAATTATTAATTTTGAATTTCAAAGCTTATCTTATATATAAAAATTTTAGCTTATAACTTTAAAAACAATTAACTATCGCTTTCCCTTACACATTTGTTTGATTGAAATTTTGCTATCAGTGTACAAGAGCATATTGTCATACGAATTTTGGAAGTATACAATAAATAGACTCTTACATAACTGTTTCATATTTGTAATGCCTTTAACCTAGAAAGAGGGCCCTTTTGTACAAGAGTTTTAGTTACGAATCTTGAATTGAAGATGAAAAGGAAGAAACGAAAAAATGCAAAAAATACTTGATTGTGATTATGTGACGTCAAATGAATTTTTTGAAATTGAAATGAGTGTGAATCTAGTGAGGCCTTCACAAGAGTCGATCCCTAAGATGTTGTTAAGGCTTTTTTGTAATTTTCTTAAAACGTGAACCTTCGAATGAGTCAGAATATTCATATGTTCATAATTTGTTTAAGCAACTACATAATAAGACTACATAATAAGACCTTAACTTATACGTATATAGCATTCATATCGTGCCTCTCCATTACAAGCTTAACATAGGTCCAGTTTATACTGACTAAGGTTTATTTTCTTCACTGAACTTTAGCCACTAATCCAAATCTTTTATTAGACCATTTTATTATCTTTGTCTAGATCAAATTCGATTAGCTTAACCGATAATTTATTAAAACCATTAAAATGTAATTAATTTGTTGTCTACCCCATACGAAAAAATCTAATGTCTACCCCATACGAAAAAATCTAACATTCTCCCCCTTTAATAATAATTAATTATACTAGTTGTTGCAAATGTAAAAATAGTTTAAAATATGATAAAGCTAATCACTGTATAGGTCGATCAGCTTTAAAAAACCATTTCATCCAAAGATAATAAAATTCCATCATTCTGTTCCGTAAGGCTTTTAATACTGAAAATATCAAATACATGTGTCATGTGTGACACAAATTCAATACAATCATGCATATCTAATATCTCATTAATATGAATAAGAAAATGAAGTGTAGCAAATTAGGATGATATATTTATGATCTGAAATGTATCATCTTTTCGTTTGTAGATCTTAATTTCTTTGAATTTTATGTTAAATTGTACTAGAGAAATTTCTTTTCTCTCACTAAATGCTAAACTGCATTAGAGAAGTCTTTATTTTCTCCCACTAAATGCTAAATTGCGTTAGAGAAAGCGTGTTTTCTCTACTAAATGCTAAACTGCATTAGAAAAAGCCTTTATGAGATTAAACACTTATATACCCCTATGTTATGTCAAAATCCATGGATATGTATATACATTTATATGTGTCCTGATGACATAGACTTAAGGTCAATCTGTATATATGCCCAATGACTTTTACAATACTTAAGATTGGCACAGATCTTAAGACTTTCACCTATATTATGACAGTGTATAATAACATGTATGGCTGAGGATAAATGATGATCATCTTTATTGCTAAACAACCATATTGTCATAATATATGAAAACATATAAATATATAAGAAGTAAACATAATGATCCCTAATTATTAGTGTCTAAGGGCTTCAACACACCCATACTGTATACATGTCTCTAAAAAACAAAAGACAAAGTCCTTTAGTCAAAGGATCAGCAAGCATCTCTTCAGTCTTCAAATGCTCTACTTCAATGTCACATTTTTGTATCAACTCATTAATGGTCAAATACTTGAACTCTAAATGCTTAGACCCTGTGATGTTCTTATTGTTGTTATTAAACAATATAGCAAAAAGATTATCACAATACAGTTGAATGGGTCTAGCTAATAAATCAACTACAAATAACTCAAAAATTAAGTTTCTAAGCCAAATTGCTTGTGTAATAGCCCCATAATATGCAATAAACTCTGTATGCACAGTCGAGGAAGTCATCAACATGTGTTTGACACTCTTCCATGATACTACACCATCTGGTAACATGAAGATGTAACCTGAAGTGAACTTTTTATCATATGGACAAATAATAAAATCTGAACCCGTATACTCCACGAGGTTTAAATTGTTAACCTCTCTAAATGCAATATATAATCCTTGGTTCTCTTAATTGCATTCCAATGGACTATTCCTAGTTTAGCCAGATATCTACCCAATAGTCCAACAAAAATGTAATTTTTAGTCTAATTACACCTGGGAATACATTAGACTACCAACCGCACTAAAATAAGACACATTCTTCATAATGTAACATCCCGTCACCGATGGGATGAGTACAGTTCATTTCATACGTATTTTGCATATGCATTCATAGCCTCTACATTATTGATAAATGTTCATGATCGCACAAGCATATGTATGTACATGCATGTATGATAGATTTCCGACTTGATTGTGAAATTGGAGATTTTGTGATTAAGGTTAACTGTGCTTTGCTTAGTAAATTGGAGTGTTAAATTGAATTTAGGAATTGAGAATTGAAAATTTGAGTATGTGATTAGATGTTTTCTAATTTTGAGGATTTATAGGAATTTTTCCAGAATTTTTAAAGTATCGGGTCCGGAGAACCAGGAAAAATGGCTTAGTACCTGATTAATTTTGATTTCAGTCCCGAATTTGATTGAAAATTTATATGAGGAAATTTAAATTATGATTTGAGGAATTAGGGACTGAACTATTGGAATTCGGGAGAAATTAGAATTAGAAAATTGGATCGAGGTTGTTCGGATTGGACTTGTGGCAATTAATTGCCAAACAAGCCTTAATCCTTTAATATAAAAACCTATTCCTTTGAAAACCTTGCTTCCACGATGCTTGCTTCTCCCTTGAAGAAAAACTTGATTTTTCCTCATTTCTTCATCGTGATCTCTTCTTGGTTCCTCTTGGATTTGCCTCTTGCTTCCTTCTTGCAAGTAAATCCTTCTTTTGTCCTTGATTATTCATCTCTTTGGCTTGGATTGAAAGAAAATGGAGTTTGGGCGAAATGGGAGAAAACCGTGGATGTACTTAGGAGTGGGAGTTTGAGTTTTCTTGGTGTTTCTCCAAGTATTTAAGCTTGAATCAAGTAAGTTCTTGTTCCTTTATGCTTTATATAGTTTAATCTAAGCATGGATTTGAGTATAAATTGTTTAAGAAATTAGAAATTTTCGGATGATAACGGTTTTAGGGCAAAAGTGGATTTTGATTTGGGTGTTTTATGAATAATGGTTATTTGGTGGACTTATGATTTGGAATGAGTAGTGATAAGTATAGGAAGTTGTTTTGGAGTGTTTAAAATGGAAAGGATGAGATTGTATCAGAAAAATCTGGGAATTCCTGGGTTTTCTGGGCGATTCTACGATCGCACGAAGAATACGCCGCGGCGAGTGAGGAGACGCGGCACGCCGCGGCGAGAAAAATCAGCGCACATCGCGACGAGCGCAACGCGTACGCCGCGGCGAAGGCATAGAGAAGAGGAGCTCGCAGCGGCGAGGGAATAGGAGCCGCGGCGAGGGATGCTATTTTCCGAAATTGTGATTTTGAAGTTTTGAGGTTTTTGAATTTGGGTAATTAGGAATTTGACGATGCAATTAGATATGGATGGATTTCAATTTAGAGATTATGAATTTGGGATTTAGAATTTGAGATCGGAAAATTCGGATTTGTGTCGGAAATATCATAACGTGTATAGTACGTACATTATTTGATATATTTGCATATTTGATTATGGAAATTGGTCAAATTAGTGATATTCGAATGTTCTGATTCTTGTAGAGGCTCAAGTGGAGCGTCGATCCTCTGACGCAGCTAAGACTTCCCGGCAATAGCTCGGAAGTTTAGAGGTGAGTAACCTAGTTGGTTTCTCAATCTCTGATGTGTTATATGCTTTGTGTGTAAACTATCTGTGATTCTGAGTAAATGATTCGTATGAAATATGTTTTTGAGAATTGTGATCGCATGCTAGGCATGAATAGAAATCAGTAATTGATAGTTGTGACTGGAGCACATTCTGATCTGATTGGAGCTATAAGCTCGTATATTGTGATAAGTGAAAAGGGATTAGTGCATACCCAGAGGGCTCTCCTATCCCTAGTGCGCGTGGGCAGTAGTGCAT
>JAJMLV010000005.1:76731479-76741502 GCA_027123465.1 Erythroxylum coca
TTGAGTGAACCATCGATGATGGTTACTCATTGAGTTCGCAAACTCACCCAAAATTGCAACTATTTTTCAGGACAGCGTTAGTGACTCCTACTCCAGATAGTGAGACTTTTCCTGCTGTGTGGGTGCCGGCGAGAGGAGCATGGCCCACAGGTCGGTCAGCTGGGATCTTTTGGGATATTTTGTGGATGACCTACCTAGGAGTTGTGTTAGTTCTTTTGGATCTGTACAGTTGTTATTATGACAGAATTATGCACTTATGATTTTAAGAAATGAAATGAGAAGCACCCTTTTGGTTTTAAAATTTAGTGAATCTGTCATTACTGCTTTATTATATTGATGCCATGAGGTTTATGGAATTGATCATATCGTAGTGCACCCTCATCGTAGGGTATGTATCGGTATGACCTACGGGAGTCCCGGTGTATACTCTACGGTAAGGGGGCGCTACACATAATCTCTCTCTTGACCTCATTCTTTTGACACTGTGCAAAAGATAATCTATAACCATGAGAGATAGGTGCTACAACAGATTTACAATCAGTCATATTATACCTTTGCAGTACTTATTCAATGATGCATTATGCGAGAGGCCTAAGGAGTGTCGAAATCTGTCCCAATGAATCTGAATACCTAGGATAAAAGATGCTTCATCAAGGTTTTTCATGACAAAATGCTTAGCCAAAAGTCGCGTCACCTCATGAAATATGGTCAAGTCATTTGATGCAAGCAAGATATCATCCACATACAATAATAGGAAGATAATTTTGCTCCTCCTGACCTTGTAGTAAAACATCTTTCAACTTTATTTTCCACAAAGTAGAAAGAGGTCACAACTTCATCAAACTTAAAGAGGTCACAACCTCATCAAACTTAAAGTACTATTGCCTGGAAGTTTGTTTCAAACCATATATTGATTTTCTCAATTTGCAAACCTTTTCAAACTTTTCTTGATCTTGAAATCCTTCAAGTTGATCTATGTAGACCTCCTCACTATGTTCACCATTTAGGAAAGCAGTTTTAATATCCATATGATGTAGCTCCATACCATAATGAGCTATTGTTGCCATGATCACTTCGAATCCATCCTTACATAATACGAGAGAGAAGGTAATATTAAAGTCAATCTCTTCTCTCTGAGTGAACCCTCTGGCAACCAATCAAGCCTCAAATAGCCTAACTTTACCTTAAGTGTTTTTTTTTGTCTTAAAAAACCATTTACAACTGACGAGTTTGTAATGTTGAGGCAAATTAACTGGCTCTCATGCCTTATTATGCTTCACGGGTTACATATTTTCATTTGTTGCATCCCACCACAAATCTGCTTGGGGTCAAGAAACAATTTCTGAAAATGTAATTGGATCAACGACATGTCCACTATCATAATCTTGTTCACTCAAATAGATTATGTAATCAGATGAAGTAGCAGGTCATCTTACTCTAATGGATAGTTGCAACTGCATTGGTTCTTGTATCTCAGAAACCTCTGTTTATACAATTATAGGTTCATGTACCTGTAATGACATGATATTAAAACCTTGATCCATTGGACTTAACTGTATGAGTGGTGGATACGAAATAATTGTAGTATTTGTCATGCTGTCATCTGAAGGGTGTGAAGGACCACCCTCATCCAAGACATAATATTCTAGAAACTTAGTTTTTTACGATTCTACAATTCTAGACCTACATTCTCTATAGTAGAATATGTGGTCTTTAGAGTGGTTGCGATATCAATAATGAGTAGAAGGAGCATGCAATTTAATTTCATGAGGATTATATAAGTGTACCTCAATAGGGCAATCCCATACACGAAAATTTGTAAGGCTAAGTTTCCATCCTTTCCAGATCTCAAAGGCATCTTCGGCACTGACTTGCTCAGGAATTTGTTAAATATACACAATTTCATCTTGATGGCTTCACCCCAAAGAAAATCAAGTAGGTTAGTCCTACTCTGCATTAATCTCATCATGTCCTTAGGGTGTGGTTATACCTTTCGGTCACATCATTTTGTTCAAAACTTCCTGACATAGTGAACTGAGTTACTATTCAACATGATTCCATATATCTGACAAAAAGATCCTTTTCTTGTCTTAAAATCCCATGTTTACCATAATACTATCCTCTATGATCAGATATGACAATCATGATATATTTTTCCAATTGATTCTCCATTTCAGTCGTAAGGATCTTGAATTTTTTAAGAATTTTAGATTTTTCTTTAAGTAATAACACATAACCATAGTGGGAGTAATCATCAATAAATGTCAGAAAGTATCTAGAATGACACAAGGTAGCTGTATAAGGTCCATTAATATCTATATTTATGAGATCCAATAAGCTAGATAATAGAGTTGACTCCTTTTTCTTTATTTTAGTCAACTTACCTCTGCAACAGTCAACACATATTTCCAGACCTTCAAAATCTAAAGTTGAGAGAATGTTCTCCTTTATCAATCTCTTAACTCTCTTTTTGGAAATGTGGCATAATCTTTCATGTCACTTCATGTAAGTCTTTTCCTTAATCCAAGGTCTCTTCCAAGTAACCTATTCAGCAATATATGAAGAAGCATACATTTCATGGGGGTAAGACATATTCTATTTAATTCATGTGACAAGAGGCGATACCAATATGTTTTGCATTGAAGGATAAATGTACAACATAAGCATCAATGACAATACGATAACCTTCTTTGTCTAACACTGATACATAGATTAGATTCTTAAAAAGACGGTATATAAAATGTGTTATGTAATACAAGCACAAATCCCATATCGAGGTTTAAACATATATACATCCCCTACAAACATTATAGTAACTTCTTCGTTGTTGCCAACCATTAGTTTCTCCTTCCTTTTATATGGCTTTCTACTGGATATGAACCTCTGTATGGTGGAGACAACATGATTAGATGCTCCACTATCTAACCACCAATAACTGGATATGGCTATAGTAAGATTAGATTCATAAATTACGTAAGTCAAGAAGTTACCTGACAGTTCCTGTTTTTCCTTCCAGACTTTATATTTCTGGCAATCAAACTTTTTATGTGCCTTTTTTTGTTACAGAAGAAGCACCTCATATTCTTCACATCTTGCGGACCTTTAGCAATACTAGACTGACCAGTATGCGCATATAGAGAAGATTTGGATTTTTTAACTTTATACCTTTGAGCCTTGACCTTTCCCTTTCCTTTAATTACGAATAAAGTTGTATAAGGAGTGTTTTTCAGCTTCTCCTCCTCTGCAACACAACGGGCAATCAAAGCATTGATGTCCCAAGCCTCATCTTGCAAATTATATGTAATAACTAGAATACCAAACCCTGGAGGGAGTGTGTTTAGAGCTTGGAGCACTACTAAGGCATCAAGAATCGGAATATTTAACACCTTTAGCTTACTCTATAGGTGGACCATCCTGATTATGTATTCCCACACTTCCTCTTCTCTAGTGTACCTCATGGAGAATAATTCCTTAATCAAGGTACTTGTCTTTGCATTGGATGAGATCCTATAACTCTGGGAGACATTATCCAATAATTCCTTTGCTATATTCATATCCGAAAGTTCGCTAAGCAGATGGTCCAGGATTGATCTCTTCATGGTCAAATAACACGTCTTATTTGACCTCTCCTAGGTTGCAAATGCTACTTTATCAGTCTCCAAGTTGATAGACATAAGTAGAGATGGTTTATCTGTCAGCATGGCCATATTAATATCTACCATCTCGAATGCAAACTCCACATCCTGTTTCCACTTTTTAAAATTGAAATCAGTAAAAGTTTCAATGGTGACAATGTTGTTGTTAATAGAAAAGGTTACGCATAATGACAACGTAATGATCAGCACAAACCTAGGATAATAGCGATACTCAAAAACATAAAATAATATCTGCACCGAAAATCTCATCACACATGTCATGAAACACCCGTGGGTTAAATACATAACACTTGCAAATAATGCCTTCACTTAAAAGCGATTAGAGTACATACCACCAACTCTTTTGACACTACCATCTGTGGGTGAATAAATTACTCAAGCAATAACTTTCTTCTATCTAATGCCTTTATGCACATCTTAAAATCTCATGTAAAGCCAACACTTGTTGGTAGAATAACCAAACATAAGACCAGAGACATCTCCTGATATGCAAGCATAACAATTCAAATACTAACTTGAAAGGCTACTGTGGTGATTACATTCTCATAAGTACTCAAAAAGATTCATAAACACAAGGAATACACATGTATATTATCGTCACATTCTATATAGGTGTATAATATGTAACAATGTTTCATTAATAAATGCAAAATCTGGATGCACATTATCATTATCACATTTTAGTTTTGAAAGCATTTTCAGTAAACTTTGTTTGAGACTTTTGTCACAAAAAAATATCAAACAGAATTACTATCATGTGATACCGAATATTGAACTTACCATATAAGACATGAAACCTTAAGTATCTCCATCATGTCAAGTTTAAAGCATGAAAATTCACTAAAAAAAGGGCTTTAGAATCAATGTTATAAATACCGTACCAGTATTGATACTGGATTTAGTACTGGTACGATATTATACTGGTATCGATCAATACTGGGTAATATATCGAGTAATTTTTTAAATTTATAAAATAGTTTCTGAATTTTTTTACAATTGCAAAATAGTCCTTTAATATATTATATTGCATAATTTATAATTTTACAAAAACTTTATCTCTAAAAATCATAATAATAGAAATTTAAAATAATTACAATTTATTTATTTTTCTTAATATTATTTTCACATATTCCACATAAATAATAACCATAATTATTACCTAAAGAAAAATTTTAAATTCAAATTTATTTTTAATAGAATCAAATGGATACTAAATATAATAATCTAAATCATATAAATTAAAATATGTTCATTAAAAAAATATAATAATCACAATTGAATTAAAAGTAGTATAGACCATTAAAAATTATATTATAATAATTCTTAATTTTGATAATAAAATTAATATTAACATAATTATAATTATAAATTAAAAAGATAAATGACTTTTGTCCACTTAATTATATTTTATAAATTAATTAAGTAACAATACATTAAATTTTATTTAATAATTAAATTTTACAATATACAATTTATTTTAAATTTTACAAAATTTTAAAAAATAAATAATAAAAAGAAATCCTTATCTATAAACCTAAACAATAAAACTTTAAAATATTTACGGAATATAAAATCCTCTACACATGGTTTTCAATTAAAATTCGTAATTGCTCATTTTGTGAAGCTGAGTTTTTCTTTTTCGACAGTTAAAATTATACATTGCCTCTGTAATGTACTTACATAATGGTCTTTAAGTTGGGCAAAAATATAACATCTTACATTCAATGAAAGCCTAAAAAGGATATGTTGAGATTTGAGAACACGTGTATGACCAAAAAGCAAAGTTGAAATTATCTAGAAGTCTCTTCGTCTCTCATCTTTCTCAGTTTCTCTCACCTTTTTTTTGTATTACTGCCAAGGCTTGCTTTGAAAGTAGTTGCATTGTTGTATTGATGGCAGATGTTGGGTTTTCTCAAGTTAGACCTTGCTTGCTTTTCTTGTGACAAACAACAATGGCAGTACGGTAGTGATGGAGAAGTAGATTAGAAGAAGAGACGATGGTGTAGAGTCACTGAAGAGGATAGTCTACAGAGAGGGGTTGTCAAAGAGGAGAACTAATGTGTGTGTGGTTGTGTGAGAGAGTAATAGAGTAGGAGTGTCAGTGGAGGGAGGGGTTTTGCAAACAAAATTTCATAACAATCCCCTATTTTTCAAATTTTATGGTACCGACCGATATTCGGTACCAACTGGTATTATGTGAAATTGTCGGTATTGACTAGTATCGACAAACGGTACCTTTGAACATCGTTTTGTACAGTCTTTCGACAAGTACAAAATCTATATCACTATTTAGAATGTTTTATTTTCATTTTATAGAGTTAAATCTTATTTATTACCAATGTAATAAATAAAAAATAAAAATAAAAACTTTCTTTAGGAATTCCCCATATTTTTGGAAACTAACCCAAAACGACTTGGGTATCATTATGATAATTTTAAAATTTTTGAGTTTTTTTGTTAACGTTAGCAGTATTATAGCACTGATGTCATCACACACTGTAACGCTAATGTCATTGTGCATGACATGTGGGCGGTAGATGGCCCGTGCAATGCACACGCCACGTTTGATGCATCTTTGGATGCATCCGGTGCGTGTGTTCCACATGTTATATGCATACTAACGCGTTTGGAGTCTTGATGATGCGTGTGACGTAGATGCATCTGGCTCGCATCCTCACTCGCGAGCACAACGTTTCAGTGCAGGTGGCTGGAGCATGCATCGCATGCACCTGTCTCGCCCAATGTTATGAATACCGTACCGGGTTCGGTACCGGATTGGGCTTTAGAACGGAACTGTACCGGTACCGGTCGGTACCGGGTACCGTTTCGGAATATTTTTTAAATTTATAAAATAGTCCCTAAACTTTTTAAAAATTATAAAATAGTCTATAAAATATAAGGTTAACCATAAGCACCAAATTATCATCAAAAACATAATTTAAGATTTTATACAAAATTAAGTCATTTAAAAAATTTAAAAATAAATTTTATTATACAAGATCTCAATCTCTTCACGTATCTTTTTGAAAACCTGACCTCCTCTGTTATAGTTTCAGACCCAGAAGCTCATAATAGCCTTTCATTTCATCATCACCACATCTCTTTTACTGTTCTCTCTCTTTACTCGTTAGCTCTATCATCTTTAATTTCCCACTTCCACTTTCTCTCTTCCTTAAGTAGTAGTAGGAGTCTTTCTTTGTGTCTGTGTGACCATGGCGGAGGGTTACGAGCCTTACCATGTCCCACAACAAAGTAGAAGAGATAAGCTAAGAGTTGTGGCTCAACAAAACCATCATGAACTTCTAGCTTGTGCTGGTTTATTTCCTATGTATGATCCCTCACTACTCTCTTCAGATTTGCTTGCTTCGTGTCCTAAGCTGGTCGTGCCGGCGACGAAGAGGAACGATTGGCGACGACGGGGACAAGGACGAGCGAAGGCGGCGACGAGAAGGAGCGAGCTGAGATGAGGGACTGGAGAACAAACCACGGTCGAAGACGAAGGACGAGGAGAACACGTCGACGGCGAGGAGACGACGGCGAGACGAGATCTGAGGAGGGAGTAGCAGCGGTGAGGAGAGGAGAGGAAGGAGAAACCGAAGAAGAGAGAAGAAGATTCCATATTAGGTTAAAAAAAATATTTTCAATTTAGTCCCTCGAAAATTTTAATTTTACGGAATGGTCCCGAAATATACCGGTATTGACAGTACCGGTCGGTACCAACCGAAATCGGCCGGTACCGACCAGAATTCATACTCGATACCATAGATGGTTGTTCCGGTACCGATTTCCGGCCGGTATGAAACATTCCGGCCGGTACCGGCCGAAACGGTACGAAATTCAGATCTTTGGTCCCGCCGCCTCTATTTAGTTCATGTGCATGAACTGGAACATGTGTTACTGGTGGCACGCGTCAGATGCATTTGTACACATGCTCGAGTTCTCCGAACACATGCGAAAAAAGGCTATATTGGCAAGTTTTGGGTCAGTTGTTTACTCTCCAAAGCTCATTTTCAGCTCATTTTTCAATGTTAACCATATGTAACACATATTCAAGCATCCATATGCAAGAACAAAATCAAAAAACAAAGCGTTATTCTCTTAAACCTTTATAGAGAAACAAACTGAAAAAACTTTCATTTTTGTCCACCCATCACGTAACTGCTTTGATACCACGTGTAGAACGATCCTTAGTTACGTATCCCAGATCGAACATGAAAGGAAAAAAATAAAGAAATGCAAAAAATACTTGATTTCGGTTCTATGACTTCAAACGAACTTTTTGAAGCTAAAACAAGCATGAATCCACTAAGGCCTTCATGAAAGTTGATCCCTGAGATGTCGTTAAGGCCTTTTTGTAGTTTCGTAATATGAGAACCTTTGAATGAGTCAGAGTACATGTATGTTCACGATTTGCTTAACTAACTACAGAAAAGCTTAACCTTATATATATAACATCTATATCAGGCCTCTCCATCACAAACTCAATACGGGTTCGATCCACACTGACTAGGCTTCATTGTCCTCACTAAACTTCAACCTATTAACCCAGATCCTTTATTAGGTCACTTTATTATCTTTAACTGAATCAAACTCAATTAGCTTAACCAATAATTTATTAAACTTGTTAAAATGTAATTAATTGTTGTCCAACTCATAAGAAAATATCTGACACCTTCTGAATATATCTCGATGCAAACCTAAATTTATAATCATCTTCCTTATTTTTCAATCATTTGAATTAAATCAACTTGTTGTCTATAATTTTTCATTATATTGAATTTTCGAGAGATTGGAGACAAACAAAAAGGAGAATATGGCAACCTAGAGAAGTAATACCTACCCTAATGAAAGCTTATTCATCTTCTCCTATATTGCTCTCGTTTAAATGCGTTACATCCACTTATTCTCGACTTACTAGATCATTAAGATTTAGTATCTCATATAGAAATAAGTTTTGGACTATCTTTTCTTTATTTGGAAAATCATTCTTTTAGAATTTGATATCTTATGACTCAAATTTGGTTACTTGTTTACTATCTTGTTCATCTTTGAATATATATCCCTTACAATGTTCAAAATATCTTTAAAAAATACTATTCTTCCCTCTCATATCTAACTTCTCATACTTACGAAAGGGATCACGAATGTAGGTAAATCAAGTCTCTTATATGTCCTTAACTAACATTGTGTTTTAATAACTGATTTGATAAGTAATCGATCAAGTACATATTTGTTCATCAATAACACATCACCTAATAGGTGATATGTAAATATGGTTGTTCCATCAAAAACCTAATTTAACTAAGAAGAGCTTTATTTTTCCTCTCTATTATACCATTTGTTGATGGATTCATATAATAGTCAATTATCTATCTAATCCTTTTTTATCACGCAACTGAATGGATCAAATAGGCACTCTTATCTTTGATTATTTCTTAAAGTCGGCATCTGCTTTATCTAAGTGATTCTTAACTAACGTCGTATACTTTTAGAAACAACACAATTCTTTGAACTTTGAGAAATCAAATAAATATAGCTATAAGAGTACAATCTTACTTTTAAAGATACTACTTTTTCCTTTGGGACCTAATTTTTCATACTTAAAGATAAGGATTGTGAATGTAGATAACACATCCTTTAGAATTAAAATATGATAAATTAGGTCTCTAATATGTCTTTAACTAATATGTTTTTTAATAATTGATTTGATAAGTAACCGATAATGTACATATTTGGTCATCAATAACACATCACTCAATAAGTGATAGACAAATATGCTTGTACCATCATAAACTTAATTTTCCCAAAAACAACTCCATTTCGTCTTTTTATAACAACATTTTGTTGATGGATTCATGAAACAGTCAGTTGTCTATCTATTTCTTTTTTATCACATAACTTCTTAAATGGATCAAATAAGCAATTTTTATCTCTAATCATTTCTTAAAGTCTGTATCTACTTTATCTAACTAATCATTAACTAAATTCATATATTTTTGGAAACCATGTAATCATTTGAATTTTGAGAAATTAAATAAATATAACTACACGAGTACACTTAATTATAAAGGTGAAATAAGTACCTTTATGTCTTGCTTCCATGTCCATTAAGCCATGAATATCTTAATAAATTAATTGTAATATCTTAAGGACTATTTATGCCATACTAAATGGTTTTTGTGCCAATTTGTCCGCTAAATAATGTTTATAATTAGACAATTATACTTTATGTAAGTCTTCTAAAAGTCCTTATTTGACTAATAAAATTATTCAATTTTTCTAATACGATCAAATAGCTAGCTTAATGAATCTAGTTAGCATTTCTAAACCTAGAGAGTGTTGGAGTTATGTAAATATAGTGCCCTGG
>JAJMLV010000005.1:76764064-76778940 GCA_027123465.1 Erythroxylum coca
ATAATATTTATATGCATAAATAATTTTATTACAAAATAAAATATAGTTAAAATTAAAAGTATTTTTTATTTTTATGTAAACAATTTATTGTATGAAATTATTAAAAAAAATTCTTTTCTAAATGACAGTTAAACAGTCAATTGACTTATTAGAAAAGCTTTTCTTTACAAAAGCTATACTAATATAAGTCCATCCAAACAGACATTTAATCCTGTTAATACTCTAAATTTCTGACATAAAATTAAGACTTATTAACTATTTTACTAATTTAAAGGACCAAGCCTTGGATTTATTCACCGTAAAATTCATATAACAATATTGCAATTATATAACATGACACAAGAGTATGTGTCATATGAATAATACTTATTAAACCAAAACGAAACTTTGGAATCCAGTTATTGGTTAACCAATCCAGCTGAAATATAGAAATAATATAATGACTGCTCTAAAATTGACCAACATTGTTCGAATAATGATGAAATTCTGATAAATCTTCTTCATCATCGACTTCTTCTTCTAAAATCTCCTCATGTTGATCTTCGTCTTGGTTGCTCTTGCATCTGCTTTTATATATTTTACATAGCACCCAATCCTTCATCTATCATGTAAAAAAAAGAGAGAAAGAAAGAAATATAATATGAAAGTCAATTATGATTAATCAACAATTAATTTGCTACCTATCTAAAGCGATGCTTTAAAAGATAAAATAAATTTAAGATTTAAAAATTTTCAACTAGTATATTAAGTCATTATAAAATTTATTAAAGATTAAAAAAAAAGAGTTTAAAATATGATTGAAAAATATTGTAGTTATTTATAATTTGAAGTTAAGTAAAAAAATTATTAAATAAAAATTTATTTATTTATTTTAATTTGTAAAATCTTATTAATTGATTTTTTCAAAAAATAAATTAAACTTAAAACTTAGACTATTTAAGATTTTTACGATTAAACCGAACTACTTTTTTTAATCGTTGATCCAAAGAATACCAGTTTTGAATTTCGGATAGTTATAATATACAGCTATACGTACCTTCGTCTGGTCTTCACCAGCTGTTGTGCTAGAGGATGGAGCAAGCAAAGTATACTCGCGCATCTTCCATTTAGTTTTGGCTACATTAGGGTGTTTTCCTTCATAATAATTCAGCGATTTCCTGTAGCCTACAGGAATGGCTCTGTAACGTGGAATAGACATGTCAATCCCAGTAGATATCCAGTATCCATCGCCAGCTGGTCGATACCCACCAGGCAATCGATATCTGTATGTGAAGAAGAACCAGTCATGCTCTCTTACCCTTTTATACATATCTGCTCATAGTAACATGCACAAAGTTATACAAACGAAGAGACTTGTTCTTCTTAAGAACTTTAAATAGTGAAGTGGTATGTATAAACCTGTTAGTTCTTGAGGATGAAAACGGTAGAGATCAACCTCGTGGATTCTATGGAAGGGCATTGGTATGATATTGACCTTTTTATACAAGAAATCAAGCAGCTCTTCGTCGGTAGGAAGCCACCGATAACCAGGTGGTAACTTTCTGAGGTACTGACCAGTGTGGTCATTGCTCATGTTACTCCTGTTGATGATGCTATTAGATAGGAGGTTATTATTTTCCATCGTCGTCAAGGAGAAATTGACTGGAGGAGTTGGATCACTTCATGAGATTCTTGAAGAACGCTTACTTATAACGAGGATTCCTATCGGGAATTAATTCAAATTTTAAAGTTGTTTAGATTATTTTAGAATAAGTCTCAGATTATACTTAATATTATCTTATAAACTAGCTTTGGTGGCTGAAAATTTTATTTTAGTTGTTTGAATTCTGCCTATATAAGGCAACAAAGTTTAATAATAAAAGTATGAGAGTGTTAATAATTGTTTAAACTTTTCTTATCCCATCTCTTCATCTTCTCTTCTTTTCTTCAAAATTCTAACATGGTATCAGAGATATAGATCTTTGAGGGACTGTGAGATTGAGTGAAAAAAAAACTTTTTCAATGGCCGCTAGCAATTCAGTTACTCTTCTACCTCCAAATTTTAATGGTGAAAACTATCAAGTATAAGTTGTCAAGATGGAAGCTCATTTAAGAGTTGAACTAGGATTCTTTAATCGGATAAGAGTTGGTATTTCCTTGATCCGATTAGAATTATCATTCTTTAAAACGTGTTTTTTTTTTGAAAGAAAAGTTCAAAGTATTGTATGTCTTATCAAATTAAATTCCAAACTTATTCTGTTTTGATAGAAAAAGGTAATTCATATAAGCAATTTTGTAGGAGTAGAAAGTAGAAACGTACAAAAAATCCGAAAATTTATTATTAGAAAACCAGCTTACAGTCCGGCTGCTCCGTGACAATTTTTCATCTGATACGGAAGACTGAAAGATTAGAACTTGACAGTAACAAATGTCATTTCCTGCAAACAAAATAGAATTCTTATAACTTGCCAAGTCCATACCCTAACATTACATAAGATCAAAATTTAACGTAACTATTCATTCCTATCCTTTGTGCAAACTATATCTAGTCAGACTACTCGTGTTGTTTCTCTCTAGACATAAATCTAAAACAGGACGGGGCAGACAACATATAGTACTGACAGGACTTTCGGTATTCAAATCTGGAAGAGTTCACCATTAAGTTGCATTTGCTGCATCTTTTCTGCTTTGCATTGAAGGCATATACTTCAGGCGGTAACTCACCAGTGAAGGTCCAAATATTCTGTATTTACCAGCACTGCTGAAAGCTGCTTCTGCATCAGCCTGTTTCCGGAAAACCACTTTAGCCCGACTGCTCTTCTTCAGCACTTCTGTTTCTGATTCCATGAGAAGTCCAAAACGGCTAAATATCCTGTTCAAGTTAGTTTTTGAAGGGACGGAATCCAAGTTTGTGAACTTCAATATCAAAGCTGTTGGAGTCGAATCGAAATCGCTATCTTCTTCCAAGTCATATGCCGTGTCCAGCGCTTCCATATCAGGAGACTCAACATCACTTTGCTGTTCTGTATCCAAGATGGTACCACATTGAACAACGGATTCTGGCTCAGCAGTGGGGTCTTTTTCAATGGCATTATTGGGCAGAATCTCTACGGTTTCTTTTTCATTCGTAAGGGAAGATAATTCTCCAGGATTGCTTTGGATAACCATATCTGCCAAGTAGGAATCTTTTATAGGCTCAGACACATCTGTTTCAGTTTCAAACTTCACTGATTCTTTCTCAGAATCATCATCAAGTCTACGTTCCATTATAGGCTCTGTAAGCTGCCGCTCGCTGAGATGATCCGGGCAAACAGAATTCCTGAATGCAGTAAAGAAGCTCGTCATCGGTTCAAAGGAACTAAATCCCTTCATGGGATCCTTGGCAGCAAGGGAAAGACGTAAGACCATGTCCTCAGTTGAAGAATCCTCCATGGAGAACAGCTTCTTGGCTTGAGATTTTACACAGATAGACTTATCTTTGCTTTCGCTCTGTGCTGACAGTTTTTTGGAGGTTCCTTTATCTGATTTTAGTATTGGTGCCTGCCCATTCATTTGAGACGCAACCCTGAGGATGCTATCCCCGACTCTATAGGTTTTCTTCAGCTGGGAATAATTTGAGTCAACACCAGATGTTGAACAACTTTCGGGCTGGTAATGATTTGTGTCAACACCTGATGTTGAAGAACTTTTGCTGTGTTCTACAGCTGATGGATCAGAAGAATCAACACCCTTCCGTTTCTTACCACAGGGCACACAAATTGACTTCTTTTTACCTTTACCAACCAACCCACTTTTACCATCAGGAAGAGATGATCGTCTCTCGGCCATCAGGTCAGCCAAACTTTTCTCTTTCTTGACAGAATGATCACCAAGTCCAAAGAAATGCTTGCGTTTCTTAGACAGGCTATATTGACTCTTTGATTTACCCTTTCCAGGCAACACAAAATCAACCATTTTAACTTCCGAAACTTCATTTTCACTCGCATTAGAATCTTCACTATCATCTGTTACTTCTTCAAATGATGGGACCTCTGTATCGCTCTCCAATATGGCTCCAAGGATTTGCAATTGAGGCGGGTCAGAATAACCTCTCCAATGGTTGAATGCCAGCAGTTGGGCTTCTACAGACAAAAGTTCAAGTCTCTCCACTCCACCTAAAGGCAACTGGCCAAATGCTTTGACGTACTCAACAAAAGTCTCAGGTTCAAAAGTATCTGCAGTAGAGAAACGATCCCCTCCATCCTTTCTACTATATTCTTCCCGTACTCCAGCATTGATAATAGACTGTGTTTTGATCTTGCTATAGTTAGGCATGCAAGGACAGGCTAATCCATACTCCACCCGTCTAGCAACCTCATCCAAAGCACACTCAACAGCATAAGAAAACTCCTCAGTATTACTCTGTTTTTCCATTTGAGAAAAATGGGACCTGAAAGGCTTTATCATAGACTCGTCATTCCAAGCAAAGGTCTGGTCCCCAAAATATGCGATTAAATAGCCATCCCTTTTGAAATACTTCTTCGCCTGATCTGAACAAGTAGAAGGATCAATTATTTGGCCAGGCCACCAAGGATGGCTCCTCACTTTGCCCCATACCAGATCACCAACACCTACCTCCAGCTTTGAGATTGCTGCCTTTTCAATTTTAGCCGCTGTAATATTACTATCTCTTCTGCTCCCATTATTTTCACTTCTCCCATAAGTCCTTTCATCAATAACATCATCACCATTGATTTCAACTTTACTGGTCTTGGCTTCATCAATTTCCATTTCATGAACCTCATTCCCATGTGAAAATACCTCCACCTTGACCCGATCACAATCTCTTTGATCCTGAAAATCACTACCACTAGCTAATTTCACTTCTACATCGACAATGCCAGGCACCAAACCAGAAGAACCCGCGTCCCCTAAATGGCTTCCATCACCAAGCACGGACCTTGAACTCTCAGCAACATCACCATCCTCCATTCTCATTTCCGCCACACTAACAGCTCCAGTTTCGGCTTCATTCCCCCAAATTTTCTCGTCTAAACTAACCTTTTCTCCATTAACCCCTCCAACGTTGCCATCAACAGACTCCCGAGTTTGACCTTTAACATTAACAGGATTGATTAGGGTTTTAGAACCGCAGGTATCAACCCCACTAACATCATGCCCTTGTTCAGCCGGAACGGCGTCGGAATTAAGATCGATTTGGTCAAAATTCATAGACATGAATCAACCCTAGAAACACATACATATGTATCATCAAAACATTGATAATTTACCGACAAAAAAAGGGTAACTCCTGCCAAAATAAACCGTATTCAATTTCAATAAATCAGAAACAGAGAACGGAGAAATACCTTTTTATTACTATATTGAAAACGATTTCTCTAGAGAGAGCTAGTTGAGTGAAATGCATAGGATTAAGAGTGATTAGAGCGTTGATGAGTTTTAAGCGGAGAAGGAGATGTACTGTGTCGTATGGAAATTGGTTTCCAGTTCAGATAATGACGTGTACGGCCAGATATCAGTATTTACACGTGGATTGCATCTGACGGCTCACTCCTCAAACCAGTTGTAATGTTGTGATCTATTAGGTCTCCAAGTGTTTTTCCTCTTCAAACGATGTCGTTCGCGTTTTGATTGTCTCCTCTCTCCCGCCAAAACCAGAGGTATTAAATAGAGGGAAGTGAAAATTAAAAATTCTGGAGAATGGGAACGATGAAGTACCACAGTCCGATGACCGTCGGCACCGATGTGGTGAAGATTTTGGAGACATACTTCCCAGAAAACGACTTCGTCGTCGATGAGTACAAGCTTATGCTTACGTCGCATTTGATTAACTTCTTCTCCACCCCTCCTGGCGGAGATTTCTCTTCTCAGGTTTCTTCTTTGCTTCTCTAGTTAGGGCATGACATGACTTAATGAGTAATCGATTTGTTTCTATTTTAATGTTTAGTTTCGAAATATTTAGCCTTATGCTGTTTATGAGATGATTTAGGGAGGGATTGAGCTCAGAGAGGTAACAATTATTATTATATGATTAGGTGAAGCGTGAGAGTAGCATATTCGTTTTGCCGGTGGACTTTCAACAGTTTCGGAAAGTGTGTGATGTTGATGAATTTTATGCGGCTTTAGCAGACAAGCCTAAAATGGCTCTTTCTTGCATGGGTGCTGCAGTTCACAAGGTACAGAGCAAAAATGATGGAATGTTTAGTTAAAATTTTGTTTCTGTTGCCTTTTTTTAAGTAAAGAAAATGAATTAGTTAGAATTGGAACAGGTGCTTTTGATGCAATGGAATGATAACATATTGGATGAAGGGATGAAGATTAATGTTCGTCTTCACAACTACCCTGAGTCTATGATTGCTTTGAAGAATCTTAAAGCGGCCTATATTGGTTTCACTTCTTTAATCTAAAAAATTCCTGCTTTTTATAGCCTAAGAATTTAGATTTTGGATGTATCTTTCCATTCTGGTTTATTCCATGTTGAGGGATTGCTATGAATCACATGATCTCCTGTAACGTGACAGAAAAGCTTGTTTCTGTGCGGGGAACCGTTGTGAAAGTCACCACCGTCAAGCCACTGGTTGTCAAGATGACTTTTGACTGTGAAAAATGTAAATCCAACATAGTTCGGATTTTTCCCGATGGAAAGTTTTCACCACCATTTGCTTGCAATTTAAATGGGTGCAAGGGCAGAACTTTCAAGCCTATTCGATCTTCTGCAGTAGCCATAGATTTTCAGAAAATAAGGTTGTCTCTGTATGTTTTGTACAAATCAAAACTTCAATCTTTCTAAAGCTTAATTTGGTCCAGATGTGGGGATAGGTTTTCTTGCAAGCGCATGGCAGCATTTGCTGATTTTCTTTTATATCTTTCTAGCACTTACATATTGCCCTGTCAATGTAATCTATCCAGAATACAGGAGTTATTGAGGCCTGAAGATCATGAAGATGGGAGGGTACCTAGAACTGTGGAATGTGAACTAACTGAAGATCTTGTTGATGCGTGTATCCCTGGTGACGTGGTGACTGTTACTGGAATCATAAGAAGTATCAATAATTACATGGACATAGGAGGAGGTACATATAGAATATTCTCTCTTGTACACAAATTGCTTCATTATCTTAGGCATAATTTATGTGGATATTTCGGGTCAATGTATCTTCCCTGCCTTTCTAAAACTGGTTCATCAACAGGAACCCATGTGTTATGCACTTAGTGCTCTATTTTCTAAATGAAAAGAATCACCGCGATAGGCCAAAAAAGTTTTCCATACGAGAATGTCTACCATGTGAATGTGTTATTCTTGTTGAATTTTCACCCTTGGACTTCATTCTGATGCCTGATACCACCTGTGACTACATGTGGAACGAATGTTCCTGGAAGTTGGGAAGTTGATAGTTTAGAACTTTTTAGGCCCTTTATGTTTCTACGAGTAACATGAAACTATCCAAGAAATGTTGTATGTACGGCATTCATCATAGACATTTTGAGGCTATTAAACCATTGCTTAGCACATTTATCTGGACTCTTTATACTTGCAGGAAAATCAAAAAGCAAAAACCAAGGATTTTATTTTTTGTATCTTGAAGTAATTTCCATAAAAAATTCCAAGTCCCAATCAACATCTGAAGATATGCAAGATTCTACATCCAGTAACAGAGCCACAAAATTGTCTGATTTATATTCATTCTCATCAAGGGATTTGGAATTCATTGTGAAGTTTTCAGAAGAACATGGTTCGGATGTCTTCCGCCAGATACTTCAATCAATATGTCCATCAATCTATGGACATGAACTTGTTAAAGGTAAATCTTTCTCTTGAGGGCTTCCAAGGCTTTTTTCTAATAAAAACTTCACGCTATTTCCACTGCATCTTTCATCTAGTTGGCATGCAAGGATGTTCAGATCTTTATTTATCAATTTATAGTCATACGATGCGGCTGGAAATATACAACAATGATCCATGTGTTATCTTTTGGCATTAATGTTTTGATCCCACATTGGTGGGTTACTAGTACCAATTTTTATCCCATATTGATAGATCATCTAATGGTGAGTAGTTTGAGAGCTATAAAAGAAGGGCTCTCCTCTCCCATTGATATCTATTCCAAATTTGTATCTCTTTTCTCATATATAAATAAAAGTGGGCTATTTGAGAGGTGCTCGAAGATTAGGCGCATTTGGCCGAACTTCGTTATCAAATTTTCTAGTGTGTTCTTTCTTATCGCTTTGATTATTTCGCATTTATTGTTTTGTTTCTTTTCAAATTGTAGTGTAATATTCAATATTAGTTGTTGGGTATATTTGTAGTGTTGTATTTAATTTATTTGAGTGTATTTACTATTCGTGTGTATACATGGGTTAGGTTGTAATAGATATACTGTGCATGTAATTTTTGTCTAGGAGGCCGAATTTTAAATGGGATCATTTATGACCCCTTCGTCCTTTCCTGAGACTTTACATGGAATGGTAATACTGTCTAGGAGTCATTGTGATCTTTCCTGGGTATTACCAAATCAGTTCACTTCACTAGTTGTTTGATTTAGAGAAAAAATTACTCGATTTTTCCAACAAGTGGTATCAGAGTCAAAGGTTTGTCCTTGGTTTGTTTGTAATTTTTGTTATATTGAATACTATATTTTGAGTCTGTAATGGCACATAATGATCAAGAAACACCAGGGACATTGGCTTCCTCATCATCATGGTTGAGGATTCCATTGTCAAGTTTGAAATTGGCGGTGGAGATATTTGACGATATTGGCCATTTCGGCATGTGGCAAGGGGAGATTTTGGACTCCCTTTTCCAGTAGGGTTTGGACATTACCATTGACGAATAGAAATTAGAAGATGTTGAGGATAAGGATTGGAATATTATAAATCGATTGACATGCAGAACAATTCAATCGTGTCTGTTCAGAGAGTAGAAGTATGCTTTCAAGAAAGAGACTTTTGCACATAAATTATGAAAGGTATTGGAGGATAAATTTATAAAAAAAAGTGGTCACAATAAGCTCCTTATGAAGAAAGGGTTCTTTTGATTTGATTACCGACCAGGTACTATTATGAATGAACACATTACTATGTTTAATCAGTTAGTAGTAGACCTGTTGAATTTGAATGTGAAATTTGAGGATGAAGATTTGGTTTTGATGTTGTTATCATCTTTTTCCGATGAATTTGAACACTTGGAGACTATGTTACTTCATGGAAAGGAAAATGTATCTTTAGATGCTGTATGTTTTACTTTGTATAGTCATGAATTGAGAAAAAAAGATAAAATAAAAAATAAAACAACTATAGCAGATGAAGCATTAGTAGCAAGAGGTTGTCAACAAAGCCAGTCAAAAGGGAGAAGAGGAAGATCCAAATCAAAAAGCCAAGTTGCCAAAGATGAGTGTGCTTTCTGTCATGAGAAAGGACACTGGAAGAAAGACTGTTTAAAATTGAAAAAGAAAAGGAAGGCTCTGCAAGATGCAAATGTTGCAGAGTGTAAAAGTAACGCGGAATCAGATATCTCGTTGGTAATTTCGTCTTCAACATCGCATTCAGACGAGTGAATTTTGGATGCAGGTTGCTCGTACCGTATGTCTTGGGAGTGGTTCTTTGATTTTGAAGAACTCGTTGGCGGGGTTGTTTACATGGGTAATGATAATCCATGTAAAACAATTACCCATGTAAACAACCGGGATATGTTCAATCAAGCTGCGGAATCATGATGAATTTACCAAAATTTTTAGGGATGTGTGGTACGTGCCGAAGTTGAAAAAGAATCTCTTATCTCTTTGGGATTTTTAGAATCAAAAGACTTGGTAGTAATGATATGAGATAGAATTTTTAAAGCAACTTCAGAAGCATTGGTAATGTTGAAAGGTATGAGGAAGGACAATTTGTATTATTACTAAGGTAGTACAGTGGTTGGGATGGTAGCAGCAACAACTTCAAGTAGCAAGAAGGAGGTAGAGGCAGCAAAGCTGTGACATATGCGATTGGGACATGGTGAAAAATCCTTTCAAACTCTTGTCAAATAAGGATTGTTGGAAGGTACTAAGACTTGCAAATTAGAATTTTGTGAGCATTGTGTTCTGGGAAAACAAAAAAGAGTGAAGTTTGGCACTACTATCTATAATACTGAGGGAATTCTAGATTATGTGCACTCAGATGTGTGGGGACCTTCCAAGATTTTGTCACTTGGAGGTAGGCATTATTTTGTCACTTTTGTTGATGATTTTTTCAGAAGAGTGTGAGTGGTTACTATGAAGAACAAAGATGATGTGCTTAGGGTTTTCCTTAAGTAGAAAGCCCAAGTTAAAAACTAGACGGGAAGGAAGATTAAAGTTATTCGAACAGACAACGGTGGAGAATACAAAAGTGATCTTTTTTTGGAAGTATGTTAAGAGTATGGCATAGTTTGACACTTCACAGTTAGAAAAACATTACAACAAAATGGGGTGTCGGAACGTATGAACAAGATACTAGTGAAGAAAGGTCGTTGCATGTTGTTCAATGTTGGGTTAGGCAAAAAATTTTAGGCCGAGGCTGTGACATATGTTCAACATCTCATCAATCGCTTGCTTTCATCTGCTATAGGTGGCAAGATTCCTTTAGAGGTATGGTTCGGAAAATCTACAACAGATTATGATTTTTTGCATATTTTTGGTTCTATCGCATATTATTATGTGAATGAATCAAAGTTGAACCCACGAGCAAAGAAGGCTCAATTTATGGGCTTCAATGCTGGAGTTAAGAGATATCATTTATAATGTTTAAAGTCAAAGAAGACAACTGTCAGCAAGGATGTTACTTTTGATGAATCTACCATGTTAAATAAGGTAACTTTAGAAGGGGTTGATGGTAATTCGCAGTAGGTGGAGTGTATGTCGAAGCAGGTGGAGTTTGAACAGACAGTGGTGATCTCAGCGAAAAGCACTACTAGTGACTCTCCTATAGCAAAAGAAGAGTCAAATGAAGAAGAGGTTTTGATCGAAAAACCTTCGCAGCAATCAGAGTCAATTGCAGCTAGAAGGATGAGACGAGAAATTCAAAAACCTGCTCGTTTTACTGACATAATAGCTTATGCACTTTTAGTTGTTGATGATGTTCCATCTACGTTCCTAAAAATAATCCGAAATTCAGAAAGTGACAGATGGGCAGGTACATGGAGAAGGAAATGTAATCTCTTGAGAAGAACAAAACATGGAAGCTGACACAATTATCAAAGGGAAAGAAGGCAATTGGATGCAAATGAGTATTTGCAAAAAAAGAAGGATTTTCTGACAAAGATGATATTCACTATAAGGTAAGGTTGGTAGCTAAAGGCTACACTTAGAAAAGAATTGATTATAATGAGATATTTTCTCCGGTTGTTAAACATTCTTCCATTAAAATTTTGTTGACCTTGGTAGCACAGTTGAATTTGGAGCTAGCTCAACTTGAAGTAAAGACTGTATTCTTGCACGATGATTTGAAGGAGGAAATCTATATGTTTCAGTCAGACGGATACAAAGTTGTTGGTAAAGAAAACTGGGTTTGCAAATTGAACAAATCATTGTATGGACTGAAGCAATCTCCAAGGCAGTGGTACAAACGATTTGACAAGTTTATGAAGGGTCAAAAATACACAAGAAGTAAATACGATCATTGTGTATATTTGTGCAGACTTCAAGATGGGCCCTACATCTACCTACTCTTATATGTTGATAATATGCTAATTGAGGCAAAGAGCCAAAGTGAAATTGATATATTAAAGGCTCAGTTGAGTAAAGAGTTCTAAATGAAGGATTTGGGCGAAGCCAAGAAGATTCTCGGCATGGAGATAAGTAGGGACAAAGAGAGAGACAAGCTTTGGTTGTCACAGAAGCAGTATTTGGAAAAGGTATTACAACGTTTTGGTATATATGAAGACTCAAAACCTGTTAGTACCCCACTTACTCCTCATTTGAAACTAAGTATCCGGTTATCTCCAAAATCATATAAAGAGTGAGAATACATGGCAAAAGTCTCATATGCTAATGCAGTTGGAAGCTTGAGGTATACAATGGTGTGTACAAGACCAAATATTTTACAGGATGTTAGTGTTGTAAGCAGGTACATGCATGATCCGGGTAAGGTTCATTGGCAAACTGTGAAATGGATTCTACAATATATCCGAAATACTGTAGATGTTGGTTTAGCATTTAAGCAAGATGATGGATATTGTGATTCTGACTATGCAGGTGACTTAGATAAGCGATAATCTACAATTAGTTATTTGTTCACTTTAGCAAAAGCACCAGTTAGTTGGAAGTCTACTTTGTCGTCAACGGTGACTTTGTCTACAACATAGGCAGAGCATATGGCTATTACAAAAGCAGTGAAAAAAGACAATTTAGTTCATGGGTTGCTTAGAGACTTGGGAGTTGGTCAGCAACAACTTGAAGTATATTCTGACGGTCAGAGTGCTATTCATTTAGCAAAAAATCAAGTCTTTCATGCAAGGATGAAGCACATTGATGTTCGCTATCATTTTGTGCAGGAAATTTTGGAAGAGAAGATACTTATTCAAAAGATTCAGGCCACAGAGAATCCTGTAGGTATGCTGACCAAGGTGGTTACAAGAGCCAAGTTTGAACATTGTTTAGACTTGGTAAATATCTTGCGTATTTGAGTCGGCGCATGACGACGAAAATTTGGAAGCACTACAAAGACCGTTTTATTTTTGTTTGGTTGAGAAGATTTGTATTTGGTGGGACCAAAACATTGTGCCAAGGTGGAGATTTGTTATTTTTGGCATCAATGTTTTGATCCCACATTGGTGGGTTACTAGTACCAACTTTTATCACATTGATAGATTATCAAATGGTGAGTAGTTTGGTCGTTATAAATAGGAGCTATCCCATATCAAAAGTTTATGAGTTTGGAGGGGAGGTTGGTAGTTATAAAAGGAGCTCTCCCACTCTTATTGGAAATATCCCAAAATTTGTACCTCTTCTCCTATATTAAATAAAAGCGGGCCATTTGAGTAGTGCTTCGGAGATATAGGCATAATTGGCCAAACTCTGTTATCAAATTTTCCGGGTGCGTTCTTTCCTTTTTTCTTTTATTCCGCCTTTATTGTCTTGTTTCTTCTCAAGTTGTAGTATAGTATTCAATATTATTTGTTGAGTATATTTGTAGTGTTGTGTTCAATTATTTGGGTGTATTTACTGTTCGTATATGTACAGGGGTTAGGTTGTGATAAATACACCATGCATGTAATTTCTGTTTAGGAGGCTGAGTTTTAAGTGGGATCGTTTGTGACCCTTCCGTCTTTTCCTAGGATTTTACGAGAATAGTAATACTGTCTTAGGAGTTTGTTTGACAGTCTTTCCTGGGTATTACCGAATCGATTCACTTTACTAGCTGTTTATCTTAGAGAAAAAAATTATTCGATTTTTCCAACAAATGGTATCAGAGCTAAAGGTTCATCCTTAGTTTGTTTGTAATTTTTGTTATATTGAATCCTATATTTTGAGTCTATAATGGCACATAATGATCAAGAAACACTAGGGATATCGGCTTCCTAGTCATCATGGTCAAGGATTCCATTGTCAAGTTTGAAATTGGCGGTGGAGATATTTGACGGTACTGGCCATTTCAGCATGTAGCAAGGGGAGGTTTTGGACTCCCTTTTCCAGCAGGGTCTTGACATTACATTGAAGAAAAGAAACCAGAAGATGTTGAGGATAAGGATTGGAATATCATAAATCGATTAGCATGTGGAACAATTCAATCGTGTCTGTCTAGAGAGCAAAAGTATGATTTCAAGAACGAGACTTTTGCACACAAATTGTGGAAGGCATTGGAGGACAAATTTCTAAAAAAGAGTGGTCAGAATAAGCTCCTTATGAAGAAAAGACTGTTCCGATTCAATTACTTACCAGGTACTACTATGAATAAACACATCACGATGTTTAATCAGTTAGTAGCAGACCTGTTGAACTTGGATGTGAAATTTGAGGATGAAGATTTGGCTTTAATGTTGTTATCATTTCTTCCCAATGAATTTGAACACTCAGAGACTACGTTACTTCATGGAAAGGAGAATGTGTCTTTAGATTCTGTATGTTCTGCTTTGTATAGTCATGAATTGAGGAAGAAGGATAAAATGAAAAACAAAACAACTACAGAAGATGAAGCATTGGTAGGAAGAGGTCATCAACAAATCCAGTCAAAAAGGAGAAGAGGAAAATTGATGTAAAACAGCTGGCATAGGTTCAATCAAGCTGCGAAATCATGATGGATCCACCAGAATTTTGAGGGATGTGCGGTACGTGCCGAAGTTAAAGAAGAATCCCATCTCTTTGGGGACTTTAGAATCAAAAGGCCTAGTTGTAGTGATGCGAGATGAAATTCTTAAAGCAACTTCAGGAGCACTAGTAATGTTGAAAGGCATTAGGAAGGACAATCTGTATTACTACCAAGGTAGTACAATGATTAGGATGGTAGTGTTGGGACCCGATCCGAGAACCGGATCCCAACCGAAAAACGGAAAACGAAATGCAGAAGACATAATGCAAAGCGAAGCAGAAACAAAGCAAGAGCTGAAGCGAAACGAAAAATGAAAAACGAAAGTATCGAAGCAAAACGAAGCGAAGCGGAATCGATACTTAACAAACAGAGCCGAGGGATGAAATTAAATTTCGATCCCTTCACAAGAGTTGTAGCCCTATATCTTAAATTTATTTGTCCTTAAGAATCAACTCAATCGAAGTTGTACAGCTCCCAAATTTCGCAAAATACTGAATCATGTTCAGAAAATTATCCAACTTATAACCTATAACCAAATCTCTTACTTTGGTTCAATCAATCTCTTTCCATTTAATCTCCTAAAAATCATAATTCTTCATAAAAATGAAATTAATTGTCTTAGGAATCCAACGCTT
>JAJMLV010000005.1:76779040-76789064 GCA_027123465.1 Erythroxylum coca
GAAATCCTATGTGGTGATTTGGATTCAGTAGGAGTACTCTTTCCTGAGAAGTAGTAAAGTCCATCTTTCTCTTCAGCACTGCCAATCATCTTCCCCAAACATCGGTCTTGAAATTCACAATGAGATGGAAAGAACGTCACAATACAATCCATGTCCTTGGTTAATTGACTGACAGATAGTAGATTATAAGTTAACTTAGGCACATAGAGAATAGTATTTAATGTCAGTTTTGGCAAACAAACTCTCCCTTGACCAATAGCTAGTGACCCTTTTCCTTCCACGACCTAGACATTAATTTTTTGGTTACGTGGCTCATATTTTTCAAAGACATTCAAAGACCCAGTCATGTGGTCCGATGCACTTGTGTCTACAATCCAGAGATTTTGACTTAGGGACTTTGACAATAATGATTGACATAGGTTACCTTTATGCACTAGTGTTGCAGTAGAGGTTTGTTGGTCATGTGAGTCTTTCTTGGTTGTGATTTTTGTCTGATTCAAGAGTTGATGGAGTAGTTCAATCTACTGGGGGGATAGGTTTAGCCCTGTGGATTTGCTGATATCGGATTCTGCTACATGTGCTACTCCACGTTTTTGTTGAACTCTTTGGCTTTTAGGTTTCCACACTCTTTGTCTTTTAGATTTCCAATCTGGTAGTTTCCCATGTAATTTCCAGCAGGTCTCATGGGTGTGGTAGAGGGCTTATCATAGTAATCACGCCACTACTTGTTCTTGGTTTCTTGCTCTCAGGTTTGGTAAGTAGGCTCCTTTTTGAGAGTTTGTCACTAAAGCTGAGCCTTGAGAGGTTTGTTTAGAAGTGTGTGAGGTAAGCATGACCGTTTTCCTACTCTCTTCCCTACGCACTTTAGCAAACGTTTCTCAGATTGATGGAAATGGTTTTAAACCGAGTAACCTTTCTCGTACTTCATCAAGTCCAACATTAAGTCCCTGCAAGAAATCAAAAACTCTCTCCTTCTCCAATAATTTTTCATGCTTCTCGGTATCAGCACAACACTCCCAATTTACTGCATAAAATAGATCCATCTCCTGCTATAATTCAGTAAGTTATAATACTCGGTAACCGACATTACCTTGTTGAGTATTTTTGATTTTTGATCTGATTTCAAAGCACTGAGAAGTGTTTTCCAAATCAGAATATATTTCTTACACAGCCTCCTAGATTTCTCTTGCAATTTTGTAGAATAGGTAGGCTCTTCCTATTTTTGGCCATTGAATATATAAGCCAAGCCATGACAATAGAATTCTCAACTTCCCAAGCACTGTAAGTGACTATTGTTTCGTGTGGTTGAGGAATTGCCCCTGTTAGATGTCCAACCTTGCCTCATCCTTTGATTACGAGCATGACTGATTGGGACCATTCTCGGAAATTCGTTCCATTTAATCTATGTTGCGTGATTGGCAACGAAAGATTATCAATAGAAGGAGATGGAGTTTGGGCTGAAGGTGTTACGTAACTAGGTGTTTGGGATGAGGTTTGGGACTCATCGAAGGAACCGAAGGTTGGTTGAACTCCAGCCATGATGTGGCTGGAAAAATTAGGCTACTAAAATCAGTAGCTCTAATACCATGAAACAAGAAGATATAGAAAATATCAGAAAAAAAACCCACTTTATTTCTCTAATTATATGTTATTTATACATGAGTATAATCTATTCTAATACTACAAACTACTAGATTTTTCGTATATACTAACTTATCCTATCTATAGTGTATCTTATCTTATCTACTAGAAGATAAACTTATCTCCTAGAAGATAATCTCCTAAACTTATCTATGATAATTATCCAACACATTGTTAGCATTGATCTATCTAATTATAATCATAAATCCTTATTAAGTAGGAACAAAATCATAGAGTCAATGACAGTTTTCTAACACTTCTACTAATTAATATCATGAATTTATTAAGCTCGGTAGAGTTCAGTGTGATTATCATCCAAACATATCTATTAGCTATGCTCTTTTTGGTGGTAGAAAAGTGTTGGTTATGTCATTTGTAGCTCTTAGAAACAATAGAGAGAAATTCCTGTGCTATCAGTTGGACATATCTAATAAATGGACAAGTTGACCAGCATATTCTGCACCATGATTAAATTACAAAGAAACATAATTGGTTGCAAACTTTATCAGTTACAAACCATATGATAACAGAAACTTTGCAAAGGACTCGGGCAATATTGCAGCGACTGAAAGATCAAATAGATAAAGGGTATCCCATTATTGGGGCTGGTGCTGGAACTGGAATATCTGCAAAGTTTGAAGAAGCCGGTGGCGTCGATCTAATAGTTCTGTACAACTCAGGTCGATTTCGCATGGCTGGAAGGGGTTCATTAGCTGGCTTATTGCCTTTTGCTGATGCTAATGCTATAGTAGTTGACATGGCCAATGAAATTTTACCTGTAAGTTTGTAAATTATATTGAATTTTTAAAAATAAAACATTCATCTTATTTTGTCATTTTTCTGAACTGTGAACCATTTTATAATTATTTGGAATTTGGTTGTTAGCTTTTGCATATGATGATAATTAAAAGTGCTAATGTGATGTTTATTGTATCGTTAAACTCAGAAGTGAATAGTTGCCTTAAGTAAGCAGAAAAGTGGAAAAGTGGTTCGACTGCAAGATCTACTAACTTTAGGCTTGAAAATCAGTTGTCCTTGCAACAATCTGGGTTATAACTAACATGCAAAATTGTGAAATACAAATAGGTTCCGAAAATGGGGCTTGCAGTAGGATTGATGTGGAGCACCCTCATTTTCCTCCCCTTCCTCGTTTCTTCTTCATCTTCAATTTGGCCTATAGTCACAATAACTTGGTGTTGGTTAAATTTTGGGATCATAAACCTTCGGCGGATTTATTCAAGTAATACTCCAATGCTGGAACTGATCAATTCATCTACAGGTAGTGAAGGAGGCTCCAGTTCTAGCTGGAGTTTGTGCTACGGATCCTTTTCGCCAGATGGATTACTTTCTAAAGCAGCTGGAATCTATTGGGTTCTCTGGGGTACAAAATTTCCCAACTGTTGGCCTGTTTGATGGCAATTTTAGGCAAAATCTGGAAGAGACAGGAATGGGATATGGGTATTATTTAAAGTGTGATAATTTGCTGGGTCATCCTCAATGTATTTATGCTAGCTAATATTTCCCCTTTTAATGGTCAGCTTGGAGGTCCAGATGATTGGTAAGGCACATAAAATGGGTCTTTTGACAACGCCATATGCTTTTAACCAAAATGAAGCCACAGAAATGGCCAAAGCTGGAGCTGACATCATTGTGGCACATATGGGGCTTACAACATCTGGATCTATTGGTGCGAAAACAGCTGTCTCACTTGAGGAAAGCGTTGTTCGTGTACAATCTATTGCAGATGCGGCACATAGGATTAACCCTAATGTTATTGTCTTGTGCCATGGAGGTAAATTAACAAGCTACTTAATTTTCTTAACTGAAGTTCCAGCAGTTACATCTGTTAGAAATTACCTGCACTCTATGCATAATCAATAAAAACCGATTGAGTTTTGAAAGTTTTGGCATCTTCATGTCAACAATCTTTTCTCTCAACACATTTTCAGGTCCAATATCTGGTCCGAGAGAGGCAGAATTTATACTGAAGAGAACCAAGGGAGTTCATGGGTTCTATGGTGCTTCAAGCATGGAAAGATTACCTGTTGAGCAAGCTGTAAGAAGCACAGTGCAGCAGTACAAATCAATTTCTATTGAGTGAAATCAAGGAACCCGTTTTCCTACTCTTTCCAAGTTGCGGTTTCAATTTAAATTTTTGACTTAGTCAAGAAATTGTTTCATCAATCCAAGTTACTGTTGTAAATTGCGGGCCAGTACAAACACAGAACAATGATATGCGTGCAAGTCGTAACAGTGAAGATTCAAAACTCATTCCACCATTGCTTATGTTGGGAAAACTGTTTCAATCATAAAAGGAAATTCCTAGATCTTCACATTACATTTTCCTGTCAGTTCTTCCCCAGAGGACTCGAGCTTTTTTTTTTTCCTTCCCCTTTTTCATAGATTGAGATTTACATTTTAAAATTATTTTACTTGTGTCACGACGCCCGTGACGCGTAACATGTGAGTCTTTTTATTTTTTATCATTTTAATTTTAATTATATTACTATTAATTTAATAAAAAAATTAGGTTTAATTTATTTTAATTATGTAACTAATTTTATAAAAATTAAAACTAAAATAATAAAAAATAATTGGTTGGTATTTGTGTCACAAGCATGACACTTTAAGTCACGCCTATGACACATTTTTATTTTTTATTAATATGCTCACCAAGGTGGTTATAAGAATCAAGTTTGAACATTTTTTAGACTTGGTAAATATCCTACACATTTGAGTCGGCGCAAATTTGGAAGTACTACAAGGACCGTTTTATCTTTTGTTTGATTGAGAAGATTTGTATTTGGTGGGATCAAAAATTGTGCTAAGGTGGAGATTTATTATCTTTTGACATCAATGTTTTGATCCCACATTGGTGGGTTACTAGTACCAATTTTTATCCCATATTGATAGATTATCAAATGGTAAGTAGTTTGAGAGCTATAAAAGAAGGGCTCTCCTGTCCTATTGATATCTATCCCAAATTTATATCTCTTCTCCCATATTCAAATAAAAGCGGGCCATTTGAGAAGTGCTTGGAGACTAGGCGCATTTGACCAAACTCCATTATCAAATTTTCGGGTGTGTTCTTTCTTATCTCTTTTATTATTTCACATTTATCGTCTTGTTTCTTTTCAAGTTGTAATGTAGTATTCAATATTATTTTTCGGGTACATTTGTAGTGTTATGTTCAATTTATTTGGGTATATTTACTATTTGTGTGTATATACGGGTTAGGTTGTGATAAATGCACTGTGCACGTAATTTCTGTCTAGAAGATCGGGTTTCAAGTGGGACCATTTGTGACCCCTCTGTCCTTTCCTGAAACTTTACGTGGACTAGTAATACTATCTAGAAGGTCATTGTGATTTTTTTTTGGTATTACCGAATCGGTTCACTTCATTAATTATTTGATGTAGAGGAAAAATTACCCAGTTTTCTCAACACCATGTTATACTAAATTTGACAACATTTGAAATATAATGCCTAACCAGTTGCCCATGGTATTCTAATTCTCTGCTTCTTTCACTGATAGTAGTAAACTTTCTAATTCGCATTTGGAATAGCTTTTGAATACTACATGGATGGTAATAAATAAGCTACCTTTCTCGAATTGTTTATAGCTTATTTGTTGTGATCGTACCTTATATTTGTTTAAGCATTTGGGGCCCAATTCATGTTCTTTTAACAGCTGGGATGACGTTAGCATTGTTTGGAGGTGTGCGGAAGTATTCAATGGACCAGGACAAGGTTCCTGTCAGAGGAGACATCCATGTAATAATTGTTGGTACTTTCCAAATCTTTCTATCATTCTATTGTTGCTATAGTGGAATGTATATGCTGCATCGCTGCACTGGCAACATTTTTTGTTTTCTCCTACTTTGGGGACAAATATGAGCAGAAAATAACTTAAGACGATACTTTTCCAGGTGATCCTGGACTAGGCAAGAGCCAGTTACTACAGGCTGCAGCAGCTGTTTCCCCTCGTGGGATCTATGTGTGTGGCAATGCCACAACCAATGCCGGCCTTACTGTGGCTGTAGTCAAGGATGCCGTAACAAGTGATTATGCATTTGAAGCTGGTATTCATCTTCCTATTCGCTTTTTAGAGCATGCTGCATAGATTGTCTTACTATAAGCTGGTAACAGTTTTGCAAAATGAGTGTTCACCTGTAGATCATGGATGGATGAGCAAAATTTGACTGTTAACTGTTCTCCCATGCTTGGGAGAAACCATAATGTGACCTTAAAAGCTTCCATCTTATTGTTGATTGCAATAGCTCAGTGGTCAGTGGAGATCCGTATTTGACAGACTGGTAATGATAACAGAAAATACACGAAAAAGAATTGAAGACATAATTACTTAGGTAATTTCAGATAAGGAACTTATCAGTGTGGTTCGCATGGTCACTAGCTCGTCTATTAATGAAAACTTTGGTTCTTGTAGCTCAATCTAAGGTTCCTGCATATTATCTTTGCAGCTTATAAATATTCAGAGAGAGATTATTAATGATGAGTTTATTTCCAATAGGTGCAATGGTTCTGGCTGATGGTGGATTATGTTGTATTGACGAATTTGATAAAATGTCTGCAGAACATCAGGTTTAACCTGACTGGTAACAAATTCTTTTACTTGTTTAATCGAGCTGCCTCAGCTGACAATGGGACTACCACAGGCGCTTCTGGAAGCCATGGAACAACAATGCGTATCTGTTGCAAAGGCTGGTCTGCTGGCAAGTTTATCAGCACGAACTTCTATCTTAGCAGCAGCAAACCCCGTTGGTGGCCATTACAAGTAATTTCTGAATTTGATTTATATGTGTTTCTTTCCTTTAATGCTGCCTGATAATAATAAATAATAGGTGAAATTCATAGATTTGGTTTCAAGGAACTTGACCCTGACAGCTACGTGAGCTGACTAAATGTCCGATGTCGGTCAAAACATGGACTGGCTGATGTCAATCATTTCCTACAGTTGATAATTTTGAAATCTCAAATAGTTATTCTCTAAATATAAAATTTGATTTTAGGCTGTATGAAATCTAAATTGCAGCCGTGCGAAGACAGTAAACGAAAATTTGAAAATGAGTGCTGCTCTGCTCACGAGATTTGATTTGGTTTTTATATTACTTGATAAACCTGATGAAGTACAGGATAAAAGAGTCTCAGACCACATAATGTCCGTAAGTTCTTCTCTCTGATATTTACATATTGGGACATTTGTTCTCAGAAATAACAAGATGTTGACGGATAAATATTTATGCTAACCTTGCAGCTTCATGCTGGACACGGAGAACAGTCATCAGCAGCGAAAAAGCAACGTATAGGTAGCTAACTGCCCCCTTTTGTTTTATTTCCTCTTGGAAAGTGGAATTAACGAAGCATTATGGCAAACGAGTGCATGTTATTAGGAATTTCAGTTTTTCCTGTGAATAATTGTGTTTTGATTGTACAAAATGCAGCTTCACAAAATGACGGAGGCATACATACAACCATAGGTTGTTCTTTAGTTTCAAGGTTGAGACTTGACCCAAGGAAGGATTCTGATTTTTCTCCATTGCCAAGTCCACTTCTCCGCAAATATATTGCTTATGCAAGAAATTACATCTTTCCCAGGTAATTCTGATCTCTTTGGCATTTCGCATAATCTCCACCTTGTAACTACCATTACTGATAAGGAGACTTGAGTGGTTTTGTTGATAAGGATGTCTAGACCAGCGGCAGAAGTACTTCAAAAGTTTTATTTAAGACTTAGAGACCGCAATACATCAGCCGATGGTACACCAATAACAGCAAGGCAATTGGAAAGTTTGGTAAGGTTGGCGGAAGCTAGAGCTCGCATTGAGTTAAGAGAAGAAATAACAGCCCAAGATGCAATGGTTAGTGAACCTTGAAGTTTTTGACACTTAACCATCCTCCTGGATTGTATTTTGGAAGAGCGCTGCTTCCGATCTATATATAACATGACTTCAATTTTCGAACATGAGCTGTTTGCAGGAGGTGGTTGAAATAATGAAAGAATCACTTTATGATAAGTATGTTGATGAGCATGGTTGCGTGGATTTTGGCCGGAGTGGTGGAATGAGTCAACAGAAAGAGGCAAAAAGGTTCCTAAGTGCTCTTAATAAGCAGTCGGAGTTGCAGCAGAAAGATACCTTCTCAATCGCTGTAGGCGAAAATTTGTTTTCCTGCATTTCTGCCCAATAGTAATACCTCCTAATATGAAGCTCTCCATAAATCCCCATTCATTTTTGTGTTCCAGGAAATTTACAGTTTGGCGGACAGGATTGATCTGAGAGTGCCTGATATTGATATATTTGTGGATAACTTGAATAGTGTCGGATATCTTCTTAAGAAGGGACCGAAAACATTTCAGGTACTGAAACTCACTCTACAGATCCTGTGCCCTCAGAGTCTACGTACTGTTTTATCTTCCATAAACGACCTGCTCTTTCGCTTCAAATCCTTGATCAGGGATAGATTGACAATCCTGGACAATTCCTTTGCTTGCATGAATAACTTCCTAAAGTATGACCACAGCTTGGCAAGATTAGTCACTAGCCAACAATTTTAGTTAACTAATGTCCTCTTCATGCAGGTACTAACATCATCTTACACACGAAGTCAATCATCAAGGTCAAAGGGTTGAAGCTCTTGGAAACACTTTGATAATACTTTGTGATCATTGTCGTCAATCGGCTGTCTGCATGCAGAACCTGCATTCATTTTTTGGGAGGAGGGTCAATCCACAAGAAATGGTCATATCCTTCCACTCACACAGCAATTACATGCACGTCCTCAGATTTCCCATTACACAGATCCACTTATGCTTCACTTGGCTCTGTAAAGTTAATATTACATCCTGAACTCGAGCTATATGACTTAACGTACTTCAATCTCAGTGATATAGTATACAAGTACAGATCAGATTATAGTAAACAGCAGCCATAAATATCTATAGCAATCGAGTCTAACTGCCACTTGAGGAAGCCTCGGCTGCCTTCTTTCTTTCTCTCCTGTCCTATCTGGCCTTAGAAGCATGCTTACAGGTACACATCCTTGAATGCATTTATCTTCTTATACTTGGGTTCATTTGGTGGTATCCTATTCTGTTCCATACAAGCCACAGTTTCTAAAACCTTGCTGTAAATTGCAGCTCTTATGCATATTTTAGCTAGATCAGAATCTACTTCCTCTTTTACAACCTTTCCTGCACTTCCTTCCATAGCAATAGTACCTCTCCTGGTTTTCTAGCGAGGGCAATACCACTTGCAAGACTTCCATAGGTAGCTTTACTAGCATTAACCATTCTCCAGATTGCTCTGCTTCCTTTAACCAACCCGGATTTACACTATCCTTATACCAATATATTCCAAGCAATTACATCAACTTTCACTCATGAGGTCTTTTGATCATCTCATTGAAAATCTTCTTGACCAACTTCGGTTAACCTGAAGCGCAAAAGCCTTCATCATCAAGGTAAGTTAACTGACCTGAAGTCTGCGGAGTTTCTCTTGCTGTGATCTCATTGACGAGGGCAAGAAGGCCCTGATCTATCATCAACCTTTATGCATTCACCCATCAGGATCTTGTAAAAGACAATATCAACGCTCTCGGTTTTAGCTCTATCAGCCATCTCTTTCAAAAATTCCTTTGCCTTATCTATTTGCAAGTGTTCGCAATGATCCTAAAGCAGAATGTTACAAGTAATCGTGTTAGTGGGCACACTAACTTTTGTCATCTCAGCCAGCACTTGTAGTGTATAGGCTCCATCCATCCAGCCTTCAAAGTTTTATTGTTTGAGCAATAGATCACGTTTACGTTTTGTATTTGGTGGTCTTGGGAATAATTTCTCATCAGGAATGAGGTCAAAGATAACATTGGAAGCATATTTATTTTGGAAAGTAACACTTTGACTATTGTTGGGACTGTAGCTTGATTAAATATTTTTTGAAAGTTAAAGTAGTTTAACTTATGAAAATCAACTTGGAGTCAACCGAGGTTCTAACATTTTGCCTATAAAAAGAGGTAATTCTTTATTTATATGCATCCATTATCAAAGAGTACATCACTTCAAAGAAGAGTGAAACTCACTAATAAAGGTTACGACAACAACACCGAAGGAGTAGAATGGAAGCTTAAGTGTGTTAGAGTAATGTCCTAAAGGTAATCGTCTTTAGTGTGTTTTGTACAAAGTAGTGTATAGATTTTATTTTTAAAAATAAAAAAAGACATTTTATTAATTTGGTGTTCATTATTTATGAATTGATAGTGATCTATAAACAAATTAATGAAGTCCATAATATATGACATAGCATGTAAGAAATTATGATGATATCATCTTCTTTAGTGTGTTTTGTACAAAGTTGTGTATAGACTTTAT
>JAJMLV010000005.1:76804068-76816151 GCA_027123465.1 Erythroxylum coca
TTAATGCATTTGACTTTCTAGAAATGTTGATACTCCTTTTCAAATATTTGATGAAGTTGATTTAGAAAAAAAATGTTCAGTTACTAACAATGCTTACAAAGCAACTGAGAAACAATTACAAATAGGTATAATTATTTTTATTGGACTTCTTGTATTGCCCATTGCATTAAACTAAAGTTGAAAAATATAAGAGATGTTAAATACTTTCCTATCATTGATGAAACTATGTAGAAATAAAAAAAAAAGACCAAACTCATCTATAATCCAATATGGGTCCTAAATTTGTTAAGGAAGGATTTCACTAATGGTAGGATTATTACAAGATTTGTGATTAATTTTTTTATCACTTTAGTCTATTGAAAAAGGAGTTAAGACAAATGTTTACAAATAACAATTGGGCCGTATCTCAATGTGCCAAGTCTAATGTTAGAGTAGAGGTTTTTATAATTATACTTCACGATCAGGAATTTGGTTCCAAAGTCAATTTGTAATCAAGTTTATGAAAGCACTTGATAAGAAGGCATCAATAGGTTATTTTTATAATGTTATATAGAGGGCAAAGGAAGCAATCAATACTAATATGAAAAATAGGTTTTCTTTATTCACACCTTATCTTGTAATCATTAATGAGAGATGAGAAAGACAGTTTTACTCTATTTTATTTAAGGTTGAGATATTTTTTAATCCTATTGTCTATTTTGGACCAAGTATTATAAAGAAAATTGAAGTTAATAGGGGAATACTATTAATTATAATAATTATTATTGCCAATGAGATAATGCAAGATCTTCTAAATTCACAAATGGAGGTTTATAAGGATGTTTTTTTGGTGATTTTAGGATGCCCATTGCTATTCTTCAAAGAGACAAACTTAATTAAGGTATTTAATTTTTCACTTTTGTTATTTATTGAAAATTAATCATCACCTTATTTTATTTATAAGGTTGCTTTTATTGTCTTATAGTTATTTGGTGGGACCAATCAAAAAGTAGTGTTCCAATATTACAAAAGTTTGCGCTTTGAATTTTGAATCAATGTATGGGTATAACAGGATGTGAAAGGAATCAGATCACAATTGAATTCATTAATTCCAAGAAAATGAATAGATTGAATGAATTGTTCTTTATTCAATACAATTTAAAGCTTCAAGAAAGATATGTTGTTGTTATTATTATTAAGTTGAATATAATTTTTAATAATTTTATTTTATTTGTTTACTAGGACTCTTAATAGAACAAGTAGTTTTATAGATCTAATGTATCTTGATGATATTGATCTTTTTAGCAGAATAAGCTTATAAGAAACCGACTTTGATAGATGAAAATGACCTAGAAGATAATCTTGGATGAAAAAATATTGATATATCATTTGATGCAATAAATTTAAATGATGGTGATGATGAGGCTCCACTCAACGAGGAGAATTTTATTCCAAATAACAATTTTGTTCAATGCAATTTAAGAGAATACTTGAATAAATGAAATTTTAGGTTTTTCATTTATTCTCTTCTTTTAATTCACTTATATTTGATATATATGTTAAATTTTATATATGCAATATAAATATAAAAATTTTAATTGTAAATGTTTTTTATTTCAAAATTTGCTTTTATTTGGTTGAACTTCGTTATTCTTTCTATTTGATGTAATTATTTTTTATTATATGATGAAATTATAAAATTTTAAGTACTTTATATTATTTTTAGTTTTATATCTGTACAATGATCAAATAATCATTTTTTATATTAATTGCAGTTATTGCTTATATGTGAAATATGTTAAAAATATTAATAGAAATAAATAGATTTTTAAAAAAAATTATTATGATTTTTAAAGACAAAATTGATGTAAAATTATAAATTATATAGCACAATATATTGAGGGATTGTTTTTTAATTTTTAAAAATCCATGAATTATATTATAATATTTTAAAAATAACCAAAATGATACCTGGTATTAATCGATATCAATACCGTATCATACCAAACAAAATTCAGTATCGATATGAGTATGGTATTCATAACGCTACATCGTTGATACAATATTCATAACATTGGTAACTATAAAAAACAAAGAACATAATTCACCTAACGAAGAATATGTGAACTCAAACGCAAAGAATTAGCAATATATTGCTTCAGTTAGGATATATGAAAAGTAGAGTAAATGCAAGCATCTTTTGGAAAGGCTATGGAATAAGTCGTTTTTCCTACTCGGACAACAATCTAAAAAGATTAAAAAAGAAAATAAAGTAGAAAGTTATGGTTAGAATAATTGCAAATGTTATCCTAATGGTATAGGTGTAATATAACATAAACACATTCGCGCATTGGAAATTCACGATAATGATCTAGTTGTTGTATATGATGTTAAGCATAACATATATGAAATTGGAGTAAATATATATGATATTGAAGCATGTGATCGATCAAACAAACACTTTCAAGTCAAAATCTGGCCCAATTTGACGGGCTGCGATGTAGTGCTTAAGTTCAGCATCCAAGTGTTGGATCTGAGCCATACAATATAATGCTTCAAAAGAAGATCTTTATAGCATAATAAAAGGTAGTGTTATATCACCATTATGCGAGGGTTAACAAAATACTCCATTAGAAAGAATATTCTCCCTTCATATAATGTAGATAGGTCTTGATAATATGATTCAATACCTATGTCTAACCGTTAGTTCGGGGATGATATGTTGTTGACAAACAAAGGTAGACATCTTGTAGGCTACTAGTAAAAATAACATCATGATTAGTTACCTATTTGGTGGTAATCTTCTGAATTGCTTAAAATCCACATTTTCTTCCAATTCCATAATTCATCATTAACCAATGAATATTCATCCAATTCCATTGCTATAATTTAAAAAGAAAATTATGATTTATCTTAATTTATATCATAACCACGTTTTTTCGCAATTAGAAATTGACATATATCTTTAACAACTATTGCCCTACTTACTTTATTTTTCCTAATTAATGATAGTTCCTTTATATTCTCACGTCTTAACTCAAACTCCGCCACCTAATCCCCCAGTTCAAACTCGTTGTGTCTTTTTAATAGTTGCAAGCATTATCATTAAGGGAGTATAATCATCGTTTAAGATGATATCACACCCATCAATGTTAATGATTAGGGTGTTAGTAACAAACAAGTGACTTTTTATTTACCCTGCAAAGTTTTCACATAATTGATGACTAATATGGATGGCAACCAACTTGAAGTTTGACTTGGTTCGGCTTGAAGCCAATAAGACAAGTCCAATTAACCTAAACTTTACGTTAGAATGTTTAGTGGCCTCAAAACAAAACAGTATCATTTTGGTATTAAATTTAAGAAATGGATAATCCAAATGACATTATTTTGAAATTTTTCTTAAAATGACATCCTTTTGAACGACTCAAATGGACCTTTTAAGTCAAAGCGTGTTGTTAAACCTAACACAACTTAGATGGACGATGTCCCTTTTAGTTAAAGTTCTTAACAACCAATCTAACTTTTTTATCCTAGAACTAAAGTGTCATTACCATGTTTTAATTTCAAAATATTGAATATATATATATAGTTATTTATTATTAAAAATTTTCACTAATTTTTCAAAACTCTTTGATCGTTAACTAAATCAAAAATGTGATTATCATATAAAAATTTCATCTCATCCTTCACAGTTTCAACCTATTTCTCCTTATACTCACTATCTATGGCTTCTTTAAAGCTTTTAGGTTCTCTTATCAATGACAGGTACATACTCACTAGGAAGATAATGTGATGAGCACTTTCTTTCTCTAGTACATCTCCTACGAGAAATTTTTAGAGCCTTTACATTTGTTGGTTGTATACTAGAGCATCAAAAGTGTCTACACCATGCTGATCATTTTACACTTGACCACCATTTTCATTCTTATATTAAATATCAACATCTTAAAGACCATCTTTGGTTACATTTGGTGCATCATTAAAAAAAAAAGCTAAATGTCAACCAAGTTTTCATTGGTTCGAGTATCATTACTCCCAATCTTCTTAATACCCTTAGTACTTTGATTTTCAAAGAATACCACATTATAATTTCCAATAAATTTCTCCTTTTCTAAATCATATAATCGAATAAACGAACTTATTTTAACTATAACTAATGAAGATACATTGATTGAACTTAACATCCAACTTCAACCTCTCTTCTTTAAGATAATCATAAATACTTTACATTTAATGACTTTCAGATGATCATAAAATATATCCTTATCAATCAAATTATATTAGAAATTTCACTATCCAAAACAATATAAGACTAGTTGATAACATAAGAAAACCCACAAGAAATTTCGCAATTTTGCTTATATAAGTGTCTAACTCTCTCCACCAAATGTATATTTATCCTCTCCACCAAACCATTCAATTAGTAGAGCTTAAGAAAAATTTTCTGATGTCTAATACTTTGCTCTTTGTAATGGTTATCAAAATTTCTATAATATTTACCACTATTACCAGCACAAATGCATTTTAATTTCTTATTTAGTTGTCTTTCAACCAAGGCTTAAAATTCTTTTGACTCTGTTAAGAACTTGATCTTTAGTCTTCAAATTATAAACCCAAAATGATCATCAATAAAGATAACAATAATGTACACCACATGTGATCTTACCTTAAAAGGATTAAAAAAAACAGAGAGTACAAAATTTAACAAGTCTAACTTTCTAGGAGTACGACTCTAAAAAGAAACTCTTTTCTATTGCCCCTTTGTTCAACTTAGCTTCTACAATCTCAAAAGGCAAACTTTTCTTAGCCAAAGAATCGAATACCCTTCACACTCATATAACTAAGGGAGCGATTGGTTCATATGACATAATGGTAATAAGAATGAGAATGAATATGATGAAGAATCAGAATGGATATAATCATTATAATTATGATGATTGTTTAAAACGAATGAATGATTATTATTATCATTGATAGTGGTTGATTTGTTAAAAATATTAACAAATAAATTTTTTATATTTTAATTAATGAATGAAATATATTTTAATTAATTACATTATAATTAACTAATTAATATATTTTAATTAATTATATTTTAATTTTTAATTAATTATATTTTAAGAAATTAAATATAATTAAACTATATTTAGATAAAAAATAAAAAAGAAATTATAAGTGTCACAAGTAGTGTTATGCCTATATGTTATGCCTGTGACACTTATTGACACGGGTGTGATAGAGATTATCACATCATGACACTTGTTAATTAAGGGATGAAAATCATTCCTCTCATATGTGGAGGGCACAGAGTAATATCGAAAAGTGGGATATTAAAAAAATTTCATTCAATCATAATAAATAACTGACCAACGTTTTTCATTTCATACCCATAGATTCATTCTCAATTCCCTTAGGCTATGTTTGGTTGGACGTAAGGTTTTTAATGTAATAGAATGAGATGGAATGATTTATAATAGAATTAAATGTAAATGGATGTAATATTAGAAAATTATTATTCGGGAGGGATAGAAGGATTCATAACGTAATATCGTTAAATGTTGTTTATCATTTTACATTCCATTCTAAACTCTTCAAATCGAAAGTAATTTATTTTTAATGTTTAGGATAAAATTAGATGTAGTATGAAACCCTCATCTTCCATCCTATTTCATTCCATTTCATTATAAATCTTCCTCCCAAATGAGTATAAGAATTGTCCATTAGCATGACATGATATGAAGTCGTTATATCTATAATCTAACTAGTCTTATGGCATACTAAATTTATGATTTTGTTATTACACTCAACAAAAAGATCACTGTCAATAATTGTGAGATGCTCATAGTTACTATTGTTCTTTTACTGTCTTTTTTTTCCTTTCCATCTTCAAACAATACTTCTTAACACGCCTTGCTTTACCACGGTGATAACAAACAAGTTTTTATACTTGGATCTTGATTTGTTTCTACTTTTTTTCTCTATCTTTATGATCTTTAAATTTACCGAGCTAAACATATGATTGCGACGAGGATAAAGATGACCTATGAAATCTTCTTCCAACTTCTTCAATCAAAACACCACTTTTAGATGTTAACCAAACCACCATTAGTATGATTGGTCAAAGAAATATGAAATTTTTTTCAAGAATATGGCATAGAATAAAACAATCAAAGTCCGTATATCTTGTCATCAAATTTAACACTCATTCTAAATAACTAATTAAAGACATCCTGAAAATCATTTAAACAATAAAAAAACGATTACGCAACATGTATCTCAAAGTCATCGTTTGCTTAAGCAAGAATCATTAGCGATTTCATTTCTTCAAAACCTGAACGATTATGCAACATGTGTCTCAAAGTCATCGTTTGTTTAAGCAAGAATCATTAGTGATTTCATTTCTTCAAAAACTAAAGTCACTAAAAGCTTACTCCACCAAGTTTTAACATGTATCTTATTAACAATGTGATTAAGAAAATTCCAACATTTTAATTAGAAACTACAAACCTCATGTCCATGAGAAGAACTTCACTGTACCAAAAGTGCCAAATCCTCTCCAAACCGTCGCAGGACAAGTGTCAAACAAGGAGCAAAAGAATTGATAAAAGGAAAAAAAACAATAAATAAGAGAGAAAAAGAGAAAAATCACACAAAATTACTATTTATAGGGTAAAAATGACAACTATAATTATGCAAACAAGATCTCTATTCATATTATAGCAGTAAATGACTCAAAATTGAACAAAAAATGAAAACTTATTGAAAAAAATATGCTGCTTGTTTTCTATTCTTCTCTCCTTTTTCTACGACTTTCTTATCTCATTATTAGACCAATACTTAAACATTAAAAAAGGCGAATCAAAAGACCATAATAAATTCTAAAAAATAATAACATAAGTCTAACAAAGTTAAACCTTTAATCAACTAAAAGACTGGGTTTTTGTGAATGCATCTCTCTTATTGAAAAAATCTAGAAAAGATTACACTTTGGGTTAACAAAGCTCTTTCTTATGCAAGGAAACTCCAATTTCTTAAAACCATCCTCAAGTCTCTTCACATATACTAAATTTCTCATATCTTCCTTTCCAAGAATGCTATCAAAACAATTGAGCAGTTATTCGGGAAATTCCTATGGAACTATTCTAATGGAGCTAAAGTGATTGCTAAGGTAAAATGAGTGGATCTATGTGTTCTAAAGGCGGAAGGGGTTTTAAATATCACCCCATTAAAGCTCACGAACCATGCTCTTCTTCTCAAGAGATTATGGTGGATCCTTGATGATAAACAATCGATATAGGTTCGCTGGATCCATTCATATTTCCTCAAGTGCGGGCGTATTTGGGAAGTCAATGCGTCTCCTTCCCATTCTTATTTTTTGAACTAGCTGATACTTCTAAAGAATTCGGTTCAAGATGATGTTTGCTGAAAAATTGAAAATGGCGACAAAATTTCCTTTTGATTTGATAATTGTTCTGATCATGGCTCCATTTTCCACCTTCAAAATAATGATCCTAGCCTTCTACCTTTTCCCACCTCCACCAAGCTTAGCTTCTTCGTCAGGGGCCTCTCTTGAAATTTCCATGATTACCTTAACTATTTGCAACCCCATTATCCTCCTCCATCTAGCTTTGATCTATTTTTATCGAGGAATCAACTGATACACCAATTAATGAACATGCCTACCATTGAATTGCTTCGGGTGAAGACGCCTAGGGTCTTTTGGAATAACATCGTCTGGCACAGAAGCCTCCCTCCCAAGGTCTCCTTCCTCCTTTGGCTAACAATGAAAAACAAACTTAGCACCGCAAATCGTATATCCTTCACGGATATAAATAGATCTTATCCCTATATTTAACATATGAAGAATCAAGAGACCACCTCTTTTGTTTGACGGCTCATAGGGTTTGGAAACATGTCAAGTCCTTCTATGGCTGGGATATTTCAGAAACCTCACTATCCAGTATCATCCATCGGCTGACGGCACATTCATCTCTTCCAAAAGCTTAACGCGAGACATACATCATTGCCATGGGACTTACGGTTCAGCCCATCTGGAAGAAAAGGAACTCTAATCGCTGGAACAATCAGAGGCGTCAACAAACTCCTTATATTGGAGAACCACACACCACCTATTCACTGACTTTCCTTGTCTGAACTTCCTGTGTTTTGTACTTCATCTCTGAATTGGTAGCGTCTAAAGGGTATATCCTTGGTCATCTATTAAGCTGTAACATCATTCTTTATTAATTAATTTAATAAATTCTTTATTAATTTAGTTGAAGAAGAAGGTACACAAAAGGGTCTGATTGTCAGTGTAGTTCTAGAGGGTGGTAATTGCAGACAGCTCAGTTGGGTTGGTGATGAAATGAACTCCAAATGGGTTGAGAATTTGGAAGAAACAGTGGTTAGTGGCGAATAGACACTAAGAGAATCAGTAAGCAGATACAATAAACCAATTTAAATATAAGTAGAACAGCTAAAATTAGTGAAGCAATGGAATCTACATAGTATGCAGACAGCAAATAAATTTCATCGGGTCTACACACAACTCTTCGTTACATTGACGAACATCATACAGAGAGCAATTATGCAAATAATCACATATCCAATTTCTTGGTTAATTCATCAGTCATCTACTGCAAAATCCTAGTTATACAAACCTTCAGTAAATTACTCCGAACACATGAAAACCAAAACCACCAGATGCCAGCGACTGCATTAAATAAATGCCTATAGTACAGTAACTACTTTGCACGCTGACTATGTAGTTAGTACCAAATGATGGAATTGGCGGCATAAGAGTAGTCATCTACTCTGTCCTTTGCATAGGAACCATCAGATGCTGGGCCTGAGCCTACACATTTTAATAGTCTAGTAAGTAGATTCGTAGTACATATAAATAAAGAAAATTAATCATTTAGAAAGACATAAAATTTAACTTGGTTTATTGTATAAAAACACAACAATGTATGTATTAAAACAAACAAAGGAGGCGTTAGTTATCGACAAACCAAATAAAACACACAAATGCTTGCAAGTACATCAATGTAACGTTAGTACGAACATATAATGCTCCAATTGATATGATTTATGCTTTGCATATTTTGACTCGAATCCCGATAAAACTTGGAACTACTCAAGACTTCCATTGTATCCCCAGTCACGTCTTCTTTTACTCTAAATCAGCTTGACTTGGTTACTTGCCTCAAAAGATTCAAATATTGACCAAGTGACATGAAATGTAATCAACCCTCATAATTAACTACAAATCATGTAACTCCATCAACCAACACCATACCTCCTTTGGGTATATAGATAATACAGTCTCCAAGGGATGAGATAGAAAGTGAGAACAAGGATGCTTGTGAGATTGCAAAAGTGTTATTACAAAATACAGAGGAGGATAGCAGTGAAAATAGCATATTGATGATAGCGGTTACCACTTCAATAAGAAGAAATGACAGCATCAGGTAATGGTATAGATGAGAGGAAATATATAAGATGATGTTAACAAAGTAGCATTGCTGAAAATCTGGTTCTAAAACTGGGAATAATATTAAAAGGTAATTCCCAGTATAATAACTGTAACTGTTGGATAAACAAAACTCGATTCCCATCAAGCATGACCCTATGAATACTAAAACATGGATTATAATGATTTTGGTGGATTAAGTCAAATTTTTTAAAAACTTGTATACAAAAAGCTGAATTGACCCATCCTCAATCTCAATCAAATACCTAAACAAATCTAGTGAACTAATGCATATGCTAAAGTAAGTTCCTGCAAATATGCTATGACAAAAAGAATAAGCTCATATGAAAAACAGGATGCTTGAACATATGCAATTTGACAGACAGCCTACTGAAGTAGAATAACTACCAAACTATGATAGCCTATTAGATGTCATAAACAAGACGTTACAACCCAACACGTTATATGTTTAACATTACAAATCCCTCTAGCATCTGCTTATCTATTCGGAACTAAAATGTTAACCTAACATGCATTATAAATTCAATTTTTTTATTTGAACAGAATTCTTGTATTCTATTTATTAAAGTTTTGCTCCTCAACTGAAAAAAACCTCTACAGCAAGCGGAACAGATCACCTGTTCCTGTTATCCTGTGCCCACTCCGTTCTAATGAACATCCATCCATCCAATAAATTGGACAGAAAAATTGAATGGATATAATGATATATGCTCATAAAACAGGGTAGGCATGGGGTAACGAAAATAGGTAATCTGAACCCCTACAATAAGACGGGGAGAAAGTTCTTACTTGTGCACTTGTATAACTGACAGCTTGTGGGAACGAGCCTTGATGAGAAATCTGCAATGACGTTTATTTTCCACATGTCAGATGAACAATCCCATCAATTAAATTTGCATAATTAAAAATATACTAAAGCAGTGACAACAATGACAAAAAACCAGTCAAAGTAGTTAAAAAGGAAAATTTTCTCCAATTCACCTGAGCATTTGAGCTTAGCAAGGCATCCTTTTTGTTAGAAGAATCTCCACCCTTTGTCGATCCTTTTGTATCACCCTATTGGCACCACAAGCCCAATTTTAAGAATCTACAGAAATTCGCAAAATAGACTCACTTGTAAGCATGTTGAAGAGAATATCTACATACCTCCATCTGCATCATCCATCCGACCCACATGAGCAACAAAAAGAAAAAATCCAATAGGTTACTTGGATCTTATGTTGTGGAATTAAATAATACAATGTAAATAGAAAAGGAACTTGCACCCGAAACTAAATCCCCAAGTAACGTCACATAAAACTTAAAAAGAGTACCTCTCGATATCGAGTTAGATAAACCTTAAGAGGGTCGATGTAATCCTCGAACCCTAACGTGGCCATGGCCCAGAGTAAATCATCGCCGTTAATCGTCTTCCTCTTCTCCCTCTGGCACTTGTCACTTGCTCTGCACATCAATAATCACCAAAAACCGCCGGACTAATCATGAAATCCGCATATCAATCTCACTAGTAACCGGATTTAAAGAACGGGTGAAGATCAATGAAAAAAAAAAAAAAGAGAACCGTACTCGCTGGTGATGAAACTAATAAACTCGGAAACGCACTCTTGAACGGTCTCTTTGGCGTCCTTGGCAATCTTTCCATTAGCAGGAAGAGCCTTCTTCATGATCCGACTGATATTCGCGATGGGCAGGTACCTATCTTGCTCGCGAACGTTGGAATTGGAACGAGGACTATGGTCGCCACTCTCATGGCTGCCGCCGCCGGGGCTGGTCGGTGCCTCCGCCGCCATGGAAACCCTAGGTCGGAACAAGAACCACCGGTGAACGGCATAAAGAGAAAGTAGAAGGCGATAGAGAGAGAGAGAGACAGAGAGAGGCGGCGTATAGCGTGTGATGGTATCGCGCGTGTTATGATACGTTACCTGAGGGGAGAGCCGAGTTTGTAAAAAAGGGCGCGAGTGAACGAGATTGAGAGGAAAGAGAAGGGATCGGACGCTGGAGAAGAGAGGAGTCAGGAGACGACTGAGATGAGATAGAGAGAAGGATTTAGGTTTATCAACACCGTTCGTTTCTGCGATTTTCTTATTTGCTTGTTCTTGCTTAGGTTTATTCTTTCTATTCGACCACGTGTTTCTTCTGCTTTCAGACCATCGCTACGCCGTCGTTTGGCCACGCTACAAATAATCCGGCACTGAAAAAAAGCGATCGTCGTTATGGATTGAATAAATAAAGTATTTTGTTAAAATAAGATTAATGGTTTGTTGTCCCCTTTAGTCAAATAAATTGAGCTATTTAGCGGAGAAAACCAATCAAAGAATTTTATATTACGAATACCGTATGAATTTGATACTTGATTACGTTTTATTATGGTACTATGCTGATATTGGTTAATATCATATATCATTTTGGATAATTTTTTTAATTTATAAAATAATTTTGTAAATTTTTTAAAAATTTACAAAATAGTCTGTTGTCATATTATACAGTTATGCTGTATATTTTTAACCATGTTTCTAAAATTATAATAATAAATAATAATCACAATTTTAATTTAATTTATAAAATTAATTTAGTAATTATTAACAAATATAATTAAATTTAAAATATA
>JAJMLV010000005.1:76833144-76852693 GCA_027123465.1 Erythroxylum coca
AGTTATTGATAGCATAATATTTGATTCATTTTCATTACATTGATATGCATGATCAGATAAAGGAGATGTGACCAGAGTGACTAACATGAAAAGAGCTTAAAGCTCATAAATGTGTATATAGAACTATAGGCTCAACAATTAATGAGCTCGATATCCGCAATAGGTATGAGACAATATCTAAAATGAACCTGGCATCCACAACGAATACGGGTCAATTAAATAGGTGCTCTATCACAACAAAATAAAAATAAAAGTGGAGTCTCATGTGCATTGCATATATATCTTTACATGTATCATGTGAATCATTGTAAAGAATGACTAAATTGAATTGATATAATGTTATGCTATATTTGTGTACATGTGAATGATTGAAAAAAAAAGTACTGAATTTTGTTGATATAGTGATTTGCAATACTTGTGTACATATTGATGATATGAATAATTGAGATGAAAGATTGGATTGTTCTTAAAAGATTATATGACATGTTTGTATTATAATGTACTTATTGAGGTATGATGTATAGTGTGATTTGGTATACAAAATTGTATGGAAATTGATTCAAGCTAATGTGATATACTTGTGAATTTGGCTGTATACTTGCGATGTTGTGTTTTGACTTGAGTGAGCACATCGATGATGGTTCACTCACTAAGTTCGCAAAACTCATCAAAATTGCAACATTGTTTTTCAGGAATTGAGGATACCTAACTTCTAAGGCAATCTGGTGACAGTCTATTATTGTCAATTTTGGAATCAAGAATGGCTCAAAGGTCTGGTCAGCTGATGTCTGAGGAGTTTAGATAGATTGTTTCTGTTAGCATCTTATTTCATGTTAGATACTTTGTAAAGAACAATAAACTCTCATATGTTTTTGTAATGTACATATATGGATTATGAGACGTAATGGCAACGTTAATGATGTTTGTGAAATGAAATGAAAAATGTTGAACTTATGATCACTTATTTTCTGTATAATGCCATATAGTGAATTTGATTGCTCTAATATGTCATTCTCATAAGGTATATTCTTAAATGTCCTCTGAATGTTCAAGTATATGCTCCATGGTAGTAGTGTGTTATAGTATTGCCCTTATATTTTTATTAGTGCATTTTGATTATTTCAATTATAGCTTCTATGATGTTAATCTTATAAAATTGAATAATGACCACTTAAATTGTAAGTGTTTTATAGATATATGGTTTTGGTAAAATAGTTGAGATTTTGATATTGTAAATTTTTTTGCTAAACATCTTCTATAAGATAGGGTAAGAATTTTATCCATAAGTTCTATTGTTATGCACAAGAGGTGAGTTTATATAATAATTCGCAAACATTTTAAAATTTCATATAAGTTTGATATATGCTTTATTTTGTTTTATAGGTTCAGTATAACTATTTATTGTGGGTGTTAGGTGCATCTTAGTAAACATTGCTCTTTTATACAGAGCTTTTGTTTGCTTATATTTTATTAGTTTATATTCATATCATTAAAACTGCTAGTTATGTATTTTGGGAGGATTTAATGTATTTATAAATATTTATATGACAAAGTTATTCTGATTTGCAAAATACAATTGTTTGATAAGTCCTCGTGGGTTATGAAGATGTATTGTCGCACATACCTCAATTTTTAAAATTCTAATACAATATATCAATTTGCAAAAGACAAGACAATATACCAATATGCAAAATACAATGCAATATATCAATTTGAAAAACAGAAATAAATCAATCCAGCATAATATACAAATTTGCAAAACACAATACAATATACAAATTTGTTAAAATTCCAACACAATATACCAATTTGCAAAAAGACAACATAATATACCAATTTACAAACATAAATAAATCAATCCAACATAATATACCAATTCGCAAAATTCAAATCCTTCTCCAAATTCACAATACAAAGTTCAAATATATATCCAATTTATAAAATAATATTTAAACAAGGTTCATTTTTACTGCAGATTCACCATCATCAACTATAGATTTTCTTGGAGTTGATTTTTGTTTACCTTTACTTTAAATATCCTCCTACTCGTGGTTATTATTTGAACATTTGTATTTTGAGAAACTTGAGTTAGTTCAAACACTTGAAATTGACTTTCACCCATCTATAAAACATCATAAACAAATAGAATAAAATATTAATAATTAAGAAAAATAAAAAATAGTCAAAAATTATAATTTGGTAACAAACCATAAAATAAGTGTTTCTACTAAGTTCTTCAAATGTTACTCAATATCCTTAAGCAGTTTATATATAAATAAATATTTACAATATGTAAAAAAAAGATAAGGAAAATAAAAAATTAAAAGTGAATATTCACTTACTACCCTCTTCTCCCTTCTTAAGATGGACGTTGTACTGTTGGATCCTGTAGATATTGATTGTCTACCTTTTCTTCTTACACCATAGTCAATGTTGGATGTAAGCATTGGATTTTTGGTAGTCTTCCTTGTTTTTAGTGCGTTATACACTACAATTTGTAAGAATATTTAGCTTGTATACAATTATAAATAAGAATACAAGTACCTTAGCAATTTCAGGTTATCTCGGAGATTGTTCCTCTTTTCATCCTCCTTTATTGTGACCAAATTCAAATCAATGTTGACATCTCATATGTACTCCAACTTTGCTCAACTTGTTTTAATTCCATGGTTCTTCATATTTATCCCTTCTTTTAGCTTTTTTCAACCTTTTAGGAATCTTCTTAATATAAGGAGGCAATATCATTTGTAATTTTTAAGTTTTCAACCAAAATTTTATATCTTTAATAGATTCTATGGCATATTGATAACTCGTTACATAACATTCATGTTTGTACGACTCACATACCCATTAATATCCTTCCTCTGGTATGATATATAAGTAAATGCATGTCTATATGGGATTCCTTGTAAATCCCAAACCCTACAATGTCATGTTCTTGCTTGTAAACCAATAATAAACTTATTTGTAAAATCCATAACTTCAAACATCAAACTTCTGTTTACCTTGGTCATACAATGCCTTGCTTCCTATTATGCAACCTTTATCTTCTTTTTCACTTTTTTACATAAAGCATCGGTGGAGTTGATCATCATATCTCTTTTTTTTATGAATTTGTGTCACTAAAGCAATTTGAGTACCCTTAAGCATATTGATCAAGATTTTTGATCGGGCTTCACAGATGAATCCATCAAATATCTTTGATATGTTATGAACAATTTCACACTTCAGTCTTGTGTTGACAAATGCTTTCACAAAATTCTCAGGATTCGATGCATTGAAGTCATCATAAGCCTTTTTTTGAAACATTATTCAGTTAATGCAGCATTTTCTCAAATTCCACTTCTGTTGGCAAATGTTGTGCAACTGTTCACTTGCCAACAACATAAGTGCTTGTATATATGGCCTTTATGCAATTTAGATTAATTAGCATGGACATATTAGGCACATTTTCTATGCTTAACTTTTAGGAAGAGATTCTTCAATGCATCTACTAAACCCTAAAAATAAATGAATGCACAAAACAATATAATGTAAGTATGATAATACAAAACATATGCACAAATAAACGGTACGAATAAGTATGATAACTTAAAAAATATATTCAAAAAAAGAATGCACTTTTTATTGGTCAGTTACAAAATCCCATAAATTCCCACTTAAGTTTAGATCTTCACTAAAAAGACTTTGAAAACAATGCCAAGTTGGTAATTCTCTCCCTCAACCATAACCAAACATATAGGGTACATCTGACTGTTTCCATCATGGCCAATTGTAGTTAATAAAGCACCTCTAAGAAAAGTCTTTAAAAAGCATCCATCTAGTCATATTATTTTTCTATAACTACCAAGGAAACCATACTTTAATGCAATAAATCCCACGTAAAACCTCTTAAATATTAATTGTCCATAATTTTTATCAAGTTCATTTTGGATAATTAATTAGTCTTCTTTATCAGCTAGTCTCAATTCTCGTCTATAAGACCATAATTTCATTTAATGCCCTTCTATAAATCTTTATAGCATCATAATAGCTTCCTATTTTTCCCTATAATATTGAGATTTAGTCACTTACAATGCATACTTCCTTTAAAGATCATCTATCATCTTGCTAATTGGCCGATTTGGTTTCTTCCTAAAATTGTGTAAGATTTCTTTCACAATCCACTTCTTACTAGCTTGCTTATTTCTAGGCACTTTCTTACAAGTATACTTGCTTTCAATATCTTAATTTCAAAGGTTTTTTGGTTTCCAATCCAACTAGCATATAACATAAAGGGACAATGTGATCACAAACAGCCTTCATTCTCATACTAGACAATGTCATTGAAACATCATATTCATTTGTAATTGCATTTTTTTTACCTCCTTAAACTGAATCTTGTCCTTAAACATCATGCCAAATTCAAACTAAAAATCTTTCATGTCTATTCATTACAATGTTTCCCACTATTTCCAACCACATCCACAATATCTTCACATTCAAACCTCATACCTACCTTCTTCCTATTTCTTCTTATTAGCTCTCACACTAACATATTCTTTATCATCAATTGCAAAAATTCCATTATCACCTATATCATTTCATGATTCACTCATCTCTATAACAATAAAATGTTCATCATCTTGTTCCACCTGAACTTGGAATAACTCCTCTTTATTGTTGATATCAAAATCAATTTCTTCACCATCAATTGTAAGATTATCATAACCATACTCATAATATATTTCAACTTTGTAGTTGTTCAATTCTTTTGTATGTTGAAGCATCGACAACATTTCCTTATCTTACTGTACGCTCAACTCTTTCAAACATGTCATTGACTCTTTTTGAAATTTGCAAAACATATATAGAACTCTCTATACTTTATTTTGCGATACTCCTTTTAGTAGTAACATACTAAGTTCATAAACACCAATAGTTTCCAACAAAAACATATTAAACACTAAACACAAGAGATAATTTAGGCCACATGTATCATTGAACTAAATATGAAGTTGTATTATTTCTCATTATAACCAATACTAGGTATAAGGATACACTTTTATGATTAAAGTACCATCAAAATTAGTACCATTAGGATTTCACGTGGACTTCAACTCCTTTAAAACTGAAGAACAACTTTATAGATCTGATAGACTTTTTAGATTGTCATACTAGTAAAAAGGAAATGGTGCTAACACCTTTAGAGGGGGAATACATACAACATATGGATTACTTATGATTGAACACATTTTGTTAAACTTATCAGTCTCTGGACAAAAATTAAGGGAAGTTTAAATAGATGTTTTAATGAAATCTTCACTAGTTTAAATTTCTAACTCAAATAAGAAAAAAAAATCTAGAACTGACTATGATTGGATTATAGTTAATCTAGGTCAGAACTAATACTTTTTGCTCAATAAGTGTATCAAAAAAAAAGACTATGATATGGAATATAACTAAGCAACAAATTTGAACCTTCCAATATTAATGGTTAATAAAGGAAACATCTACTTCATTTATTTATTTATCACAGTATTTTGTATCATATTCATATATCAAACAAAGAACTTAAGAAACTATATGACATCTATGGATTTTTTAGTATTGATAAAACATTGACGTCTACTTAGCTTTGTAACAAGAAGAACAAATTAATAGTCTTAAGGTATTATATGTTTTTGAAGCCTCAAGAAGTAATGATTTGAGTGTTATTACCACCAATTAATGTTGTATAATTATTAGTAATTGTTAGTAAGATTACTGTGAACTTAAAGGTTGAGTGTGCATAATACTCCTTTCGACTGTGCTTTTAGACAACCAATACTTCAACAATCAATGACAAACCCTATAAAAAATACCAAGTAAATTCACACCTAATTGGTTTAGATTTTAAGATTTAATAAAATAAATATTAATTAGTTAGAAAATATTGTACATGTGGTGTGGAAGCCTCGTGGCATATACAAAAAGTTGACATGGCATCCACTTCAGTGTCGTGAATAGGAAAGTTACATTGGATTATTTTTGTAACAAATTAAAAGGTCAGTTATTTTAGCACCATTTTTAAAATTTCAGGTCATAATTGCAAAATTGAGATAAGTTTGAAAGTTTTTTAATTTAATTCTTAATTTTTATTAAACATTCCCTTAAAATATAAACTTACGAATGTAGCATGAATTATAGGATTAGACTAAAGAATATGCCTAAGGTTAGCTTTTTTAAAAATCAATGGTTCGAATTTAAGTTGATAAAAACTTGGATCAAGTTTGAATTTAGGTATATAAATTAAATATGTAATTAATTAATTTAATATTATTTTTAATTTTTAATTTAGTAATTAACCTTTTAAAACTTGTATAGTGTGACCACCAAATATCACTTGAACGTGTATCTATTAGTTAAATCAACAAATATAATATTTTGACCTGATCCATACAAAAATTGAGAAGTTAGATACTAAATTCTAAATTCTAAATTCTCAAATTTTGGCACTAAATTGAAAGAATTTTAAAAGATTAGACACTTTTAGATATGTTATCTCTTAAATATAAAAAACTAACTAAGTTTGACCTCAAAGACTTGGATCAATCTTAGTCGGATTGACCAGATCTAAAAGAATTGAATTGACTCGAATAAGATTGTCAATATAATATTATATTAATTAAATAATATTATATTAACTTATAAACTTTTTGTCAAATTAACTTAGACGGTGAGTTTTAGAACAACTCGTAAAATTGTTTATTTGTGATTATAGAATCATAGGCTTATATCACAGAAACAATCTTTTTTGTAAAAATACGAACTCAAACCCTCCTAAAATGAAGAACCTTGTGTACTGAATACGATGACTTTAGTGTTGACTCAATTCAACTTATTGTCTAGCTTCTAAATATATTTAATTAAAAATATTTTTTAGATGTGAATTATAATTTAGAGTATTAATGAATTTTTAACAAAAATTGGACTAATTTAAGTCCTTATTTGTGTTAAAATTATAGCATAATATTTTAATTTGCCTTTTTTCATATAGATATAATTTTTTAATATCCAGTCGCCTTTAACCTTTTGTTCATGGTTTGGAAAAATTTAGTAGTGTTTAGATAGCAGACATTGGACAATCCTTCATTGCTTCGACCTGAAGATTTTAAGACAGTGATGGAAGCTTTTTCCAAGATAGTGATCGGCGGGACCACTATCGAGAAAATTGTGTAATGTCTAATCCGATCTTTGCAAGCATTATTGGTGGCTTTTTTTAAAAAAAAGACAAAACCAATAATCTGGTAAATATGGTCACTAACAATCAGAAACTACAATCTTGACTATTGATCTAATGCCCTGTTTTTGCCATGTCTTGTAAAGAAGGAACATGGTAAGTGAGCTACGCCTGACCAGATTGGACCAACGTAAGCAAAGTCACATGGTTGTTAGTTCTTAGCAGTAAAAGATACGGTGGTCCATTGGCACAGGTAGCTACAGAGTCCATTGATGTCTGCTTCCTATTTCAAGCTCTTGAAGTTCAAGGAGCTTGATGTTCAGAGATGGATAGGAACTAGATAGAACTCTTGAGATTGAACTTGTCATGTAAATAAATGGCTCGGGACTCTTCCAGAAAGCTTACAGTTTCATTTTTCTTTTCTTGTCATTCACAAGCTAAACAACATCAGAATCCTGTCATTCAAAGTTTACACCAACATGGAATATAAATAATAATGTGCAAGCTCAAACTTTTTACAAGTTCAATAAAAATCTTTCTTCTTATGTGACCCGCATAATGCAAAACTGGATTTCAATATTCCAGCACCCGAAGCCAAAAATAAGTCTAAAATGGAGAACCAAAATTTGGATCTTTTAACTGTCAACTGGTGCAATTTACTATCTCGCTGTTGGCCCTGCTATGGAGTCATCCAGGGCCAAGTAATTGTCAGTCCCACCCAAGGAACCTAAGTTTACTGAAGAATTCATGGAGTTCCTTGAAAGCTCATCTGAGTTGCCTTCCTTGACAGCTGTGGCCTCTCTTTCGATCAAGATAGCATCTTGGATCTCTTTCAGAACTTCTGACATTGATGGCCTCATGTGCCCGTGTGGCTGAACACACATCAAAGCTTTCTCTGCTATCTTCCACATTGACTGTATGTCATACTCGTCACGCAAAGAAGGGTCAATGATTCCCTGGATATCCCCACTCTCAATATGCATCTTCGCCTGGAATGCCATTGCAGTAATGCTTTTCAGCAAGTTTACGCAGATTTGGAGATTTTCAATGCAGTGACAGAAATTATTTATGTGTCGAGCAACTTGTTAGCATTGAAAAATGAGCACGATATTCACTTCCAGTGTTTGTACCACAATCACGTAGAAAGTCGAAAGAGAAATAAAAAATGACAATGAATTGAACTAATTTGAATTTCTTGAAAGTTGAAACTCGGAAACTCATCACTATCAAAGGTAAGAATATTGTGGTCGTTTCAAATGCTCATAGTTGGGTATCATTATGTAATTAACCAACTTACCCATTGAACAATATTGCGACAATTGACACCGAAACTTTCATTTGATATGGCTTCTTGACCAGACATCAGCTCAAGGAGAATCACACCAAAACTATAGACATCACTCTTATCTGTTAACTGCTGAGAGATATAATACCTGTGCATCATGAGAAAGAAAACCATTCACACACTTAAAACATATTGCGTCAGCCACTATGAATTGTGGTGTGTGAAGGATTTTTGCGATTTGCAAGTCCACATGTCCCAAGAAGCTTCAAATAAACAATACAATCAACAAACTGAGATTGTTTATTTGATTTAGGTGGAAAATTAAAAGACAAGCACAAGAGAATGTTCTTACTCAGGATCCAGATATCCCACGGTACCACGAACTATGCTTGAGACATGTGAAGCTCCATCTACAGCCGATTTTGAGAGACCAAAATCTGAGACCTTTGCTCGCATGTATTTGTCAAGAAGAATATTGCTGGTTTTTAGATCCCTATGGATGATGGCTGGAACACAGCCAGTGTGAAGATACTCTATCCCTGTATAGGCAAAAAAGTTTGAAGTCGGTTTAAGTTACTCTTCTGTGCTTCATTCTAACAACAAACAGAAAAGCTTGTTTCCAAGAAAAGCAGAAATTTAAACCATTAAAGAACAAGTTGTTTATAAACCTTTTGCAGCATCTTCAGCAATCTCAAGACGCTTGATCCAGCTAATATTTCTCCCATGTGTTCGTGGGCCTGTCAAAGTCAATACAAATGTTACCATATGAAGTGATAATTAAACATTAATATCACACACAATTACCATAAAGATGCTCCTTGAGAGTTCCATAATGCATGTATTCGTAAACAAGCATTGATCTCCCATCTTCTTGACAATAACCAAGAAATTGTACCAGGTTCCTATGATGTATCCTTGACAGAAGAGTCACCTAATCCAGAGAAAAATAGCAGTTAATTCACACGCGTCAGCTCTAAGAACACAAAATTACAGCAGCTAACAACTTCAATTACTGAAGATAACTATCCAGCATAGAGATCTATTGCATGCTATATATCAAAGGAAAGTGTCAAACCAGCCACCAACTATCATAATTCAAATCTTATTACAACATTCACATCTCACTGTGGAAAGTTACCTCATTTGAAAATTCTCTTTTTCCCTGGTAGGAATTACTAGTCAGAACTTTGACTGCAATTTCTTTTCCATCTTTCAATTTCCCATAGTAAACAACTCCAAAACCTCCAGAACCTATTTTCCTCTCAAGCTTCTTGGTAGCATCTTCAATTTCAGTAAATGTGAAGCAATGTGCAGCTTCTGCAGGGGCAGTACCACTTAAGGTAGAAACTGGTCTTTGAACAGTCATGGAATCTCGAAATTGTTCTGAAACAGTTTAATGACAGTTAAGCATGCTTTTCCACATGTCTGAAGGAAAAAAACTTCAATAAGTTTTTCACACCTTGATCATGATTTTTTCCCTTCAACCTTTTCAGATGTAGGCAAGATATTACTGTAACTATCAGCAAAACAGCAGCTCCAACCAATGAACCAATAATAATAGAAATGTGCTTCCCTCTTCCACTAGCTTCATGAAGATCAATGTTTCCAGAGTATCTGCACTTGAACAAGATAAGTCAAAAAATCTAATTTGTTAACAATCAGAAAATAGAACTCTAAAATTAGGATTACAATGTCACTGCATAAGACTCAACACACCCATTGATCTTGATGAAAGTAGGTTATCTTACCAATGTTTGCAAAGACAAGATGCAATTCTTGATTAATTATGAATACTAAGGATACATGACTTAGGATTATTCATTCATGATACGTGTGTGAATATATATATATATATATAAATGTATATATAGACAGTAGTTGGTATCTTCATTATTGTCTGAAACATGCACACAAGTGAGAGAGAGAGATCATATATTGATTTGCCTCTATTGTAGATTTAATCAGACCAGTCCCATTATATACTTCTTGTCTTGATCAATTTATTCCTTGATAGAAAAAAGATCAGTCATGTTTTTGCCACACCAAAGGGCAAGAATTTCATGGAAATTGCTAAGAGAAACTGAAGTTTTGCACAAGGAAACTAAAGAATGTAGAAGATAAGAATTGATGTCTTTTCTTTAGATTGTGGCATTTACTACATGTAGAAATGATACTCACTTCAAAATAATATTTTTATCAAGTCCAGCTGGTACTTTTCCAGATAGCTTATTATTTTGTACATACCTGCAATCAAATGCATCAAACATGTCATTTTGTTGGGTAAGCTAAAAGAGATATCTTTATTCTTGAAAGCAGCAAGGATGAGCAGTCTTCAAACAAGGCATCAACATCAATTCAATTGAAAAGCATTCCCAAGATTCTATGGAAATGCATAAAAGTCCCTCGTATCACTAGCACCAATAACTGCTATTGCCAGTTTCAATAACTTACAGTTCCCTCAAATTGGGTAGATTTGTCAGAAATGAAGGCAGGTCACCAGTCAACTGATTATTCTCTAAATGACTGAAACAGATATGGAACTTTGTGAGTTAAACATTCCATAGAAGATGGGTTTAAACATTATGATTGAAAACAAATCATAGGTAATTACATGATCTTCAATTCTGTACATCTACTAAAATCAGGTATTGGACCAGTCAGATCATTGTCATCAAGCCATCTGCAGCCAAAAGACATGTAGACAAATGGTAATCTAAGGGTTGATGACCAGAACATGCATCGATATAAAGTAAGAGAAGAAAGCAGCTCCCAACATACAATTCAACCAAGCCAGTCAACTTTGTCAAGTCTGTAGGAATGTTACCCGTCAAATTTTTGCCAGATAAGGTGCTGCAACAGACAAGATGTGGAAGAGTTATGGTAATTAAAAAAATTATTCTCATGCATGGAATAGCACTAAGACTCAGACAAAACAGGATCAAGTTTTATCCACATTACATTAAACAGAAAGAGATAGATCTTTACATTGTTATCACCCTTGGTTGGGCATCTGAGTTGCACCGTATCCAAGACCATGAAACAGGCAGACAAGGATCACCACCTTCTTGTGCCCAATCTGCTGAGGAGTAGGGCAAAATTATGCCAGCAACAATGTCTCCTGCATCTCATGAAAGTCCACGATCAGATATGCACAATCATGGTTCAAAAGAAAGCAATACAATCTAGGAAGCAAAATGTATATGATAAATGAAATTGAAAACTACCTACTTAGCAGTTCAAAAGAATCCAGAATTCAGGCCTAATTATATTTGAACTGAATATACGGGCTTAGGAAGTACAGTTTACTTACCATCAGGCGAACCGTCATTTTTCTCTAGATACTTGTTTATCTCCATAGCATTCAAGAGGGGTCCCCTGGAAGAATCAGAAGTCTTTCCAAATCTAAAAGACAGCACAAAGGGCAGTGATATGTTGGGGAAGCCTGGTTCATAGACACGATATTTTCCTTGAGCATTTTCTTGGATGTTAACAATGGCTTTGCTGATTTCAGGATGGTCTGGGAGCACTAGCCTAAATTTTCTGGACTCACTGGCACTCAGATCTTCAATTTCTGCAAAGTATGTGAAGGCCCATCCAAAGCCAGGAAAGCCATCCAAGTTCAAACGATAGGTTAACGACCCATTGGTTCCAACAACAGCTGTCTGCATTACTTTCTGGGGAGGCCTGTCATTACGATTAATGTCAATTGGCATGTCAGTTGACACTTTTCTGGTACCAGCAGCAACATCAACAAGATAATTTGCTTTCTTCACTAGATCAGATTCCCATATTCTATCAAATGGGTCATCGGGATACCTGACGAAAACAAAAAGAGCTTAGTCAATTCAAGATTGCTTGAAGAGTAGTCAGAACAATATTAATGCATTCCACATAATTCCACCTCCAATTTCCATCATAAATGTTTTACAAATAGGATGGGAGGCACTTACAAATATCAAATAATGTTTCATGAGCCACTTACAAATATCAAATCATGTTTCAAACAGCTAAGCCTATCACATATTTCCAATGGAATCCTAATTCAATTAAAAGTTTAAAACTTTCTCGTCAAGTTATCAAATTCTTAAAACTACTTTTTCTTTTTCCCCATCGCCGACCCCAGCCTCTCTCTCTCTCTCTCTCTCTCCTATACACAGATTTTGATGCACATCATAAGAACAAGCCTCAACACAAGCATAAATGAAGAACTAGACCACAATGAATTCTCAATTATTTAGTTTACCTTACAGAAGCCTCACTGTCTGCGCCAAAATTAATTCTTGCAGAGACACTGAGATAAAACCGGCTCTCAAATTCTGTGTAATAAATTGAGCCGTTGAATTGTCGGAGTTCAAGGGTGGAAATAAAGGGCTGTCCAGTCGTGGCATTGGATAAACACACACTGATTGTAGGGCTTGAGGCCAGAAATATTAGTTCAATGGATTCTATGGTATTGGCATCAGAAATAACAATAGTGGACCAAGGAGTTGCTCCAATGGATACATCAAATTTCGGATATACATTGTTGTTGTCGAAATTACCGTACAGGAATGTTGCTCTTACAAGATACCTAGTCCTGCTTACGACATTCAGAGTGTAACAATACTTTCTGGAATCTTCAGGGAAATGTCTTAGTGTCATGTACTGTTTCCTCGTCTCATTTGCCACTGCAATATTTGCGGTTTCTCCAAAACTAAATTTATCATCAGAGGTCCATTGTAGTCCAAGTTCATCAGTAAAATTTGCTTTACCTCCACAGTCCAAACTCACAAAACCTGTTTTAAAGGAACGAATAAAGTTAGAAAGAATATCCAGATCCCCTGATAGTTGATCAGAATTTTGTGCTATATACTTTGTCAATCTCTAGCATCTCCGTAAAGAAGATGCCATAAAACGCTAGCACCATGAGTACCCAAATCCAAAATAACTCATACAGTTGGCAAAACATCGTTAAGACAACACAAGAAAAGAAACACATCTCAGGATTCAACATGAAAAACAAACAAGAAGAAAAAGAAACTATCACTCAGCAATTAAAAGTTCAAATCTTTTTATGGCTAACATCATTTCCCACCAAGAGAGACACCCAGAAAACGTTTTTGAGCATTTGGTCGAAACGACGTGGAGAGACACATTGAAAAATACCATTCCTCTGAGCCTGGTAATCATAAAGGGCATGAACAAGAACTAACAACAGCCGCCAACCCGGCACAATAGAAAAAAAAATACTGTATCAACACACATAAACAAGAACAAAGATATATTATATATATATATATAAATATAAAAAGCAGACAACTTTCCTCTATACGAATTTATATACGTAGGCTTACAGAGAGACGAGTAAAGAAGGTCCATACCAGGCATCTGGGCTGAGGAGCCATCTAAGAGGAGAGCGACAACAAGAGAGACAAGGGAAAAGCATAGGAGAGGCTCAGTCTCCATCTCGTGTGCGAAGATAGCAACTGATTAAAGCAGACCATAAAAATGGTGGAGAAAGGAATCAATCAAGCAAAGCCAAAGACGAGAAAGAAAAGGAGCTCGGTGAGCTTAGCTAAGTCACTGTTTTGTACAGAGAAAAAGTGAAGCTCATTGGCTTAAGTATAAACACAATTTAAACATAAAGAACTTATCTAATTAACGATCTCCTAATCTAAGTATCCAATACTGTTTAGATGCCACAGAGAGGATTGGGTGTAATGCTGCTGCATGTGGCCATCTCATGGATGTGCGTCCCACAATGCAGTTGTACTCATTCTGTACCGTCCGATGTTTGCCTGATCAAAACCTGAAAGCTGATTGCCAGCAAAGCGAAAGGCGAAGATTCTCACCGTGGGCCCCACATCCCATGATCTTTTACCACGTCAAAATCTTATATCTTCGTCATCAACTACACATAAGTTCAATAACCCTTGGGTACGGTGTTTTCCCACGCGCAGCTAAGAAACCGAGAAGCATGCGCCGCGGTGGTGCACGCATCAGCCGACAGGGTGATATAAAAGTAACAAGTATCGTCTTGCCTCAAAGAGAGTACTGAAATTCACGCGCCGTGGAAGAGTGGGCCGAATTCGAATATCCGCTTACTCCTAATTCAGTTACACTCCCCGTTCCTACCAGTTTTACTCGCAGCAAACATTGACGATGTTCTTGTCATTGGTTCGGTCGTTCTTATAACTCCGACATTCCAATTTATTAAATTATTGCAAATTAGTTCCAAATGTAGTCAACTGTTGGCGTCTTATATTAATGATATAGTACATTAGGTCTTTAAATTAGTTATCTCGGTTGTTTTAATTAACCAAATAGAAACAAAACTAACATTAGGAATCCAATGCAGAGATATGATAATCTTTATCTAACTTCATCTCGCTTAAAATCAATACTACGAGGCTTATTCAGACTTTACGAGTTAATGAATTTTTTACGAAGTTATTATTATTACTATTGTTGTTGTTGTTTTTTATTTATAGTTCAATTTAAGCATATTTTAAGACCATACAAAAATATCATACCCAATATTTATATTTCAATGTTTTCGTTCCGAAACAGTTCCTCTAATAATTAAGGGTAAAGTTTATTGAAACTTTCCAAATCCTATGTATCAATTGAATTTTTACTTATTTATATTTTAATGTTTAATTTTGGGTAAAGGCATAAACTTCTTATCTTAAAAATTATTTTTTAAAATTATTAATAAGATTTTTTAAAAAATTATTAAAATTTTCAAGATTGAATTATTATATAGTTGATAATTAACATGTAGCCCTCAAGGAGTGTGGCTTGATGGTTGAAAGCGGGGTTTGACTTTGGTTAGGTCTCAGGTTCGATTTCATGCTAGCTTCTCTTGTAAGAGCCTGGGGCAGCCGGAGTTTTACCTGTAGATGTAGAACTAGTTAGGCCCTCAATAATGAGGTGCGCCCGCTTGACCTGCCTGTGAGGTGGTGCATCAGTTAAATCCTCAGAGAGATATGCCCGTTTGACCCGCCTACGAGATTTCTTCTAATCCAAAAAAAAAAAGATAATTAACATGTCGATTTGTTTAATTTTCTTATTTGACCCTAATAAACAATGACTCGTCAAGTAGAGAAGTGCAGTAAACGGGCGTGCATTATTTGACCCAACCCCACTGTCCCACTAGGCAAGACTCATTGCAATCAACAACTTGACTTTGTGTTCAGGTCTTCTTCAAGCTCTAAATTCGAGGATCTTAGTCGAAGATTTTTTAGTTTTAGTTTTGGAATTTGGAGTACGAAAGAAACAGTATCTTTTGTTTGTAATTTTACTACGGTAAAATTGAAATCCTTACTGCGATCACTTTTGCGAAGATCCAAAATGAGCAGTGACTTTTGGGATTATTAAATTAAGGCCAACCCTTTTTGAGAAATTGATTGGCTTTTTGTGCCCCCAACTTTATGAAAAGAAGTTTTATATCTGCAGAGCAATTGCTTAATGCTTCCACTTTGGCCTTGGAGGTATTAGTGGGAACGTACATGAGCCCTTTTTAACTTTTCAACTTTCCTTAGCATCCAAGGAATTGAATAACAGACAGCCAAGTACGAATTAGCCATTCCCAGCTCTGTAGCTCATGTGTGTTAAGACAGGTTGAAGAACAGACAGCCATTACAAGTTAGCCATTCCCAGCTCTGTAGCTCATGTGTGTGTTAAGACAGGTATTTCAGGTTGTGAAGTTGCAGGAACAATCTGGTAGCAATGATGAGTCCAGATTCTCTATCTTACCAATGACTCTATTCTAGCCTTATTTTTATTAAAAGTTTATGTATAGAGATTCCTCCAAGTTGCAAATCTCATACCAACCAAAATCAAAAGGACACACCTAACTAAAGCATGCATGAGGAACCTCTACAACAGATGTTTCCAAAAAATAAAGGTTACTGCACAAAAACTTTATCCATGCAAAAAGCATATCACAACATACAACCTATTGTTGATCAGTTCACCATCCAAGAATACTGATACATCATGATGAAATTTCATAGGCTGAAGCTTTTTCACTGAGCTCACCTCTCCATTGCAGAAGGAATCAATCTTTCCCCCTGCTGCTTGCATACATTCTGTCCCAACACCATGATCCCAAGACTTGAAAACTTTCTATTTTAAGACTTTTAAGAGATTGATGCCTTACCTGAACCACCGTTATACACCTGCATAACCTCTCACCCAAGACTTCATGGAGAAACCTGAAAGGGTAAAACCGGACATATATGGGGTCTCCATTGCTTTACTATACCGAAGAGGGATAGGAGATTGTGATCTCCTATTTTTACCTCCAATTTTCATGGACTGAATTCAAACCAGCAAAACATTACATCAGCGAAAACAAAACACATCACAATTACCTTCCTTCATTGTTTGAGCTTAGTTGTTTCATAACTTGAAAGATTACTCTAGTATTAACACATTCGACTTCCAAGATTTATTCTGGAAGGTTCGGTGATTTTTTCGGACCAAAAGTTATACACAGATTGGATATATCATATATTATTAAAAAGTCAATAATATAAATACCAATAAGTAAAAATCTCAACCACTTCGAGAGGTTTAACTATAAAAATTTTGAAAAGTTCAATATTTTATTTAGTTTTAAACTTTCCAGTTCGATTTATTTTAATAATTTTTATTCTTAAAAATTAATCAATTTATTAAATAATAAGTTATTATAAATTAAAAGAAAACAATTAATTTGTATCTAATAATTTTTTTAATTAAACTTCAAATTATTTGATATATAAGGATAATTCCTTTAAATTTTATTTTAAATTTTTTGATTTAATTCAGTCTTTAGTCAACTTTATAGCCGTCTAATATCAATTTAACCTTGTAAACTTTAAATATCTTGCCTTATTGATTTAACATTCGGTTTCATTTTAAAACATTCATAAATACAAATATCATAAGAACCATGTCAAATACCCATCAAGTAATTAATAACAAAAGTTTACAGCCATTTCTTGAACTTATTCTCTATATTTTAGTTTAATTCAGAAGAATTGTCTTTTAGATTAGTAAATCTTATGTTACTTAATTTGAAAATAGCTAGCACCCATTTGATTTGGAGTGGTTATATTTTTATTTTTATTTAAAGGTATCTAAACTTATTTAGTAGAATCACTATAAGAAAAGTTTGACTTAATGACAGAAAGTTATCTACGGTAAAGAAACCGTAGCCAATTATCGATAGAAATAGTATGTCCGTCGATAATCTTGTCTGGAAATATTCGTTTAGCGGTGGTAGTAATATTTGTCGCTAAATTCGGAAGAAAATATTTACCGACGAAGATGATGGTCTGTAAAAGTCGCTGTCGATCGTCGGCCTCTGCTGAAGACTTGAACGTTTTTAATTATAACAAAACGACGTCGTTTAATTTTAAACCAAATGACATCATTTTGGTGAACTTAAAAACGTTGAAACTTTCAGCAACAAAACGACGTCGTTTGGTTTAAAACCAAACAACATTGTTTTGGTATATTTAAGAACGCCTACACTTCATCAACAAAATGATATCGTTTTTCGGCTGAAGGTTTCAACGTTTTTAACTTCACCAAAACGATGTCGTTTGGTTTAAAACCAAATGACGCCATTTTGGTGAGTTAAAACACGACCCGAAGCCCTTCCACCCCCACCTTGCACCTGCTGCTTCGTCGTTCTTCCTCCTCCATCTTCCGTGTCTGTCTCTGTTTGCCGTCGTGTGGAGTTGCGTGTTCGCCGTCGAGCTGGTGCGTCTCGAGCGTCGTCTCCTCCAGCGATTTTGGTCAAGGCATTCTCTTCTTCTCCGTGCTCACCTCCGCCCGTGGTTGATTTTTTTGTTGATTTGGAGTTTATTTTTGGCTGCATTTATTTTGGTTGTTAATGGGTGATTGTTTACTGATGAGCTGTGTTATTGTTGGAGAATGATAGAAAAAAAGATTGGGATTTTGTCATGAGTTAGGGATGAATTTACTATGCATACCAAGTGTTTGATGAATTTACCATGTATAAACAGATTTCATGTTATATTATATTGTTCAACTTCTTGCATTTTGTTTCATTTTATTTTTAATGAATTTAAATTTAAAATTGAGAATGGGATAATTTTATGTAGAAATCTTTAAAACCTTAAACTAAGGTGAAATTCTATCAATTTTCTAATCCTTTAAAATTCGTTGAAGGAAAAAAAAAGAATTAAGTGATTTATTGTATTTAGCATAAACTATTAAAAAAACTAGATTGAGATATTAAACTCAACAAAAAAGGATAATATGAACCAAAGTTCCATCCTTTAACTTAAATAAAATTAGAATTAGAATACTATTTAATAATATTATCTTTACTGTAAAATAAAATAAAAGATATACTATGTTAATATAATAATTAAATGAGTAACGCTTGTTTTCTAAATGATAAGACATGTTTTTATTGTGCAATTTCATATTCTTTAGGTTTGCAATATATTTTTTATGATACAAACTTAAATATTCTTTTGAATTAGTAAACTAACATTAATCATTAATTGTTTGCATCTAATATGTCAATTAAGTACAATATGAAACAATAATGTTAAACTAAGTAAGGTTCTACCGTCTAGTTTTAATTATTGAAAAATATATTGTAATTAATAACTTTACTTCAATATGATATTAGTAGCTTTATTATAATGAAATCAAGAAATATGTGTAAGATTAAGTTAAACGAAAGGATTAGATGAATGAATGATCCGCTTGAATTAATTGAATAATCAAAGGATGAACAAAATGAGTAAAGTGGACTACAAATGCAATTAAAGAGAGTTATAAGGCAATTCAATTTATTTTGACTAAGTCTAAAGAATAAGTTACACAAGGCCATACCAAGAAAGAAGAAAAAACAAAGATGATTGTGTAGGAAAATTCCGGTGTGAGCATCACATGCCCACGGTGCGGAAAACAAAAATTTTTGTTCCGGGACCTTCCCATAGCCAGGATCCATGTGTCTATATAACAAACTCAACCATAATGGCCAAAGGAGACCGTCTCTAACGGTATCCACGCAGAGATCGGAGAACCTAACCGGGAACAAACCCTTTGAC
>JAJMLV010000005.1:76927263-76941592 GCA_027123465.1 Erythroxylum coca
ATCTTAAATTATATTTACTAAATAATTATTAAATTAAGAATATTTTATTTTAAAAATAAGATTTAATGTAAAATAAAATAAAATAAATGTTAATTATGTTAACTATAACTCTTAATGGTAATTAATAAAATTTATTTCATTTTAATTTTAATGTTATATATTAGTTTAATAGAAGAATGCAAATTATCAATTTAGTGACCTTTTCATTTCATATCTTATTAAAAAATAAAATTTCATTCTCATTCCTTTCATTTTGGTCTAAGCGCAATGAAACAAAAGCAAAATCCGCATCAAAACAGGCGATTGTCATGCAAACAGACTCAGTAATAACACAAGTGCAAATATATTTAATTATGGTTCTATTCTTAAAATAAATACTTAACTCTAACCAAATGCCAAGAAAGAGCAGGAAAGAAAAATCCAACTCTATATTCAAAGTCCTTCTGCTCATTTTCTTTCATGTCCAACAGTCAAACAAACAAAAAGATGATCTTGAACAAAAAGAATACTTCAAATCCACTACTGAGATACGCCAAGCCATTTTGAGAAGTTCTCAAACTCTGTGTAGTCACCATCTGAGATCATAGTTTGGTACCATCCTTTCCCTGCGGCCTTAATTGCTGATGCCTCCTCCTGAAAGGTTAAGAGCAGTAAAATGAAACACACAACAGTCAGGCAAATCAGTGTGTTCAACTACATTGATCAAGACTTAAGATTCAAGAAGAAATTTGTCAACCTTATGACAACTGCTCGAAATGTGAAAATGAGGACAGATTTCAAATGAAATGATGTTGTGGAATCAATACAAGCATCATTTGTCACAAGAAGATATTAAACAACAGCCATTATCAAACTAGCTTTTCATACGCATAACATTACAAGATTCCATAAATACATCCATTGAAGGGTTGAAGTAGAAATTTAAAGATCAGAACTCTTCAAATGCCAAAACTTTCAAAGAAAAGTCACCTAGTCGATACATATACCACATCTAACTGAAGCTTAAACCTCAGGAACAGTCGCAGAGACCCAATATAAAGCACAAAATGCATAATTTCTACCTTCACATGTTTCTTCACAAAAGCATATACAAATGGCAACATCACATTTGAGCAAACACTATTCTAAACCAAATATCAAACATTAAGAACAGCCAAAGGTTATGACATGAATAAGAAACAAATTGATCAATCAGAGACTTATATACCTTAGTAATGGGCTTTCTCTTCTTGTCAAGCTTTTCCTTCTTGGCCTTAACACGCTCAGCCTCGGATAAGAGCGCCATTCTCCTAGCAGTCTTAGCATAAGGATTCAACTTCAGCATCACATTCAAGTTCTTCAATGGATTCTTCTTGAGTGTGGCCCTCTTAATCTCCTTCTTAATAGGCCTTACAACGGACTGCACCTCATCAGAGTTGATGAGCCGTGAGAGGTCAGCATTCACCATCTTAGCCCTGGGCAAAACATACCCTTTCTTCTTCTCTGAAACCTTGTCGAAGGTTCCATAGATCGAATCAAGCTTCTCGAACGCCGATTTCGTCCAGATCACAAAGCGACCCAAGTGCCCTCCCGGAGCCAACTTCAGCAGATTGAGTCTATCCACGTTCGCCACTTCAACTCCTGGAATGTTCCTGAAGGCCTTCACAAGCTTCGCTCCTTCGGTTCCGTAGACAATCAGGGGGCCTTTGCGAGAAATGTAGCGGCGGTTCCTCATCTTTCCCTTCCCTGGACGGATCGCGTGGCTTTCCTTGGCCTTCTCGGCGTCGGCGTAAGCACCGACTTCCTTTAGCACCTTGATTGCGGCGGAGGTCTTCTCGACGCTCTCGGCGCTGTCGTTGATAACCAGAGGCATTTCGGCAACGGATTCAATTCTATGGCCGCGGGCCATCACCAGGGAGGGGATCGCAGTGGCGGCGATGGCAGAAGCTACAGCGTAACGTTTCTGGTTGACGTTGATTTTCCTGTGCCAGCGGCGCCAGATCTTGGTCGGAGCGAACATGCGTCCTCCACGACACATGTTTCCGAAAGCACCCTGGCCGGCGCGGTGTGTACCGCCGCCGGGGACACGGGGGATACGAGACACAGCCCGGCCTGTTCCCCAGGATTCTGCGGAGGTCTGGTGGCCGGCGCGTTTGGATACGGCGTAGGGCTGGCGGCTGTTCTTGGAAATGTTGGAGTGGACGAAGTTGACAATGTCGGGGCGGATAGAGGCTTTCATGACGTCGGGGAGAACAACGGTTGCGGCGGAATCCGTCGCCATGTCATTCAGCACGGGTAGCTGCTGCACGGTCACGAGCGGGCGAACGGCGGCGGTGGCCATTTGGTGGATTTGAGATAGAATGGTGAGTGTGAGCTATGTAGGGTTTTGGGGTTGAGAGAGACCTGTTCAACAAAACCTTATATTATATACATGTGAGATAGGTCTAGGGTTGATTGGAAGATGGGGCATGTTTGGCCACTCGAATTAGTATATCCTTCTCCAGAATAAAATGGCACTCTTAAAAGTAAGCCCATAACATTGTTGGGCCTATTTACGAAGCCCAATCTAAAAATGTAACGGATTCAAAGGGCTAACTAGTACTTTACATATAGCCAGAAACCCTAAATCTCAGTGACAGCAGCAACCACCAACTCCAAGAGGCGAGTCGTTGTTCGCGTCGGCGGTCTCCGGCGAATCCACCGTCTAAGGTATGTTGCTCCTGTTTTTCTGATCCTGCTCTTTTTGATAGTTCATATAGAAGAAGAAAATTATTTCTTCTTTGTTCTGTTATGTTGTTATATTGAGTTTTGATGCTAGATACGACGATGCTTGCTAAAGACTTGTTCTTGCATGTGATATAACTTGTTATCTGTTGTTATGATTCTGCAGGAAGGAGAAACTCTTTGAACTATCACTTGCATTCAAAATGGCTGCGTAAGTTTCTGTTATTTCGTTCAAAAGTTATTTTTTATGATGGTCCTTCTCTTGATTCAGTGGAAACATTGTTTCCTCCCGTTGTTTTTAACTTGTATGAATTCCATTGATGATGGGGGAGTCATTGATAGGGGGAGTGATGGACTTATCGTTCCTTATATGAAATTAGATGCTTGATTATGTTTTATATTATATGGTTAATTTTCCAAATTCCATAGGACGGGACCGGGTTTTGATAGTCTCTTTGTTTGGTGAGACTCTTAACGGGCAACATTACATGTTACAGTGATCGCTAGCTCTATGGCTTAAGTTTAATGAACCTAGCATTCTTGGTTTTGAACTCGGAGGGTTCACTGTAGTTCATGTTGTCGTGTTAAAACGAAGGGATTGCTTCTTGTCTTTTCAGTGAAGAAGGTGCAGTCCCTGTCGAAACATCTGCTCAGCCTCTTGGTGAGCCCATGGATTTGATGACAGCATTGCAGCTTGTGCTGAGAAAGTCTCTGGCTCACGGAGGCCTTGTCAAAGGCCTTCATGAAGTTGCCAAAGTGATTGAGAAGCATGCTGCACAGTTGTGTGTCTTGGCAGAGGACTGCAATCAGCCTGACTATGTCAAATTGATTAAAGCACTTTGTGCTGACCATGGCGTAAGCCTGTTGACGGTCCCTAGTGCCAAGACCCTCGGCGAGTGGGCTGGTGTAAGTATTATTTTTAAACTGAAATTGCTCTCAAATGTTGTAACTCTTAACTGTGAGTTATAAAATGGTTGTGTTATTGCTGATCTTTTTAATTGTATTATTTTCAACCGTGATATAGTTATGTAAGATCGATTCTGAGGGCAAGGCGAGGAAGGTAGTGGGCTGCTCTTGCGTAGTTGTGAAGGTATGCCCTGTACATGCTGGTGTTCCTTGTTTGTTCTGGCTTGTTTTCTGTGGTTCTGATGGCATTTCTTCTTGAGTTTTTCAGGATTATGGAGAGGAGAGTGAAGGTCTTAATGTTGTTCAGCAACACATCAAATCCCACTAAGTAGCAGAGAAGGATCTTATCAGATCCAATTGTTCATGGAGGCCTGATTTTTTGATCTTTCTTAGCCGCTTGTCTTTATAGTATTTGGATTTTGAGTAGAAAGAACTCTTAGCAGTCGTATTGTCGAGCTAATATGCAATCGGCATCCATTATAATTGAATCAACTGGTGTTTTAAGTCATTTTATTATAGTAATTAATGAAAGGAAAGGAAATCCTGCTGTGATCGATAGGAAACCCTTCTTCAACGCCATTCCTCACAGAAAACAGATTGAGAGATAGAAAGAAAGATAAAAAAGAGAGCAGGAATAACACATTTATATTAGGGCCTGTACTTCAACTAGGCAAAGAAATAGAACTGGCGGTGCTATGCTTACATAAAAGAACAAGATGCTTGAAGGTATTGGCCAAAAAATATAAGTGATTTTGGCAAAACAAATTACCTACATTCCCTAGCTTAGCTTGAAGGAGACAGGATTCTTATTATTTTTCCCTATTAACAAGATCTCTGTTGACTTACACCTAGACCTGGAAATCTTCGATCAGAAAAGAAACCCTTTTGGAGTTGCATTTCCTTAACAAATATACACACTAGTTTGGTTTGGTCAGTAAAGGATTTGACAGAACAGTACATGTCAGTCAACTGCTCTCCAAAATGGGGCATTTGAAAACTTTCTCCTTCCTCCATTTTTGTACAGCTTCACCTGACTCTGCCTGTTACTGTCTCTAGTTAGTATCCAACACTTACACTGCAAGAAACAAGAGGGAGAGGTTAAGGGGATCTAATGGAACATTATTCAGGTTCTTGAGCAATTTGGAAGAAACTGAAACACAGTTGAGGGCAGAAACTTACAAGTTGGCACACCTGGGAGCAGCAAAAACAAACTCAACACGCTACGTCGTTGGTGAGGGTTTTTGCAGCTACTCCTCCGACCGTTTTGGTGTTCATTTCATTCGATGACAAGGCTTGCCTCTGAATCAATTAAAAATATCAATTACAGAACAAAATCACTTAAATGGACTTCCAATACCCAAATATGAGAGTGATTGAATGTTTAAAAGCCAAACTGAGATTTCTAAATCAATATTAAGTTAATTTACACTGTTCTGTAAATTAACTAATTTTAAAATTTTTAATATTTAAAATTATTAACAAGTAATTATTGTAATTTTCAAAAAACTCCTGTTAGCAGTGTTACATGGATCAATCAAAAGTTGTCAATATGACATTCAAATCAACTCTTAAGTTCGATCAGAGATTTTTTTTTATAAAGATGATGAATTTAAAAACATTATTGAATCACCAAAAGCATAGCACAAAGTTAATTGTCTTAAACCAGTGTCTCCAAAAGTGGTAAAATTAGATCCATAAAAAACGTCTGCACTTACAATTGGCTCAAAATCGGGGCTAGACAGGTTAACTGTAAGGTTCTCCATCAATAACAAAACCTGCAGTGGTTAAATGGAATTGTAAGATAACACATTTGCAACACAAAACAGCAAATCATGCAACTATTCTGATCAAATCTGGAAAGGCAAGTTTGACCCTTTGCTTTCTTCAATACTTCAAAACCAGAAATTTTACATATCAATGCAGATGAGAGGTTATTCCCAAAGACTTCAATAGCTTACAGTTTCATAATTTATGGGATCCATTTCCTTGAGCTTTTTCACATGACCATTGGCGTCTGGATCAAATACACTCCCAATGAAGCTATATACTTCAGCAAAATCTGGAAGACCTGGAAGCCAAAAACATAACATCAAATTAAGCTCTTCCCTCCCCTTTTTCAGGTTTAAGATGAACAAATGCAGTGTAGAGTATTACCATGAAGAATAGGCGCTTGTTTCCCCTGCTTTGGCACCTCAGTTCCTTGGAGACTTGGAAATTCATCTTGTGATAACATAACTTTACTGGTTGCAGTATTTATTAGCATAGGGGTGTCGTCCCAAGGTGCAAATCCAGGTACAATGGCGTTCATAGAGGAAGGGTAAGCCATGGGTGCCGCCATTGGCACTAAAACTGGGATATGAGGTATACCATGTAATGGTAAGTCAAAGCTTCAATTCAATATCTCAAAATTAGTAAATGGAAGTCACATGCACACACCATTTTTGGATGCCTTCTGAGGGTAAGGATGAGCAGCTTTGCGTTTAGGGCGAGGCGGCGGCACATGCGCAGTTGTTCCGTTCTTTTGAACCTTCAGAAAGTATTTCTGTGCATGACTACGGATCTGAAAAAGCAAAATGATAGGTAAAAAACAGAACAAAGAATTGAAGTACATGTACACACCAACTCAGAACGCTAGTACAGAATATGAACCTGGATCACCGTCTTAGAACCCACAAAATCTTCGATCTTTTTCCAGTCCCGATCAAACCTGAATTAATGAAGAAGATTAAAAGGACACTAAAGTCAAGATTTGCCTCCGTAACAGCTTCCTAAAAAGGTCCTCAATTTTCTCAAAGCAAATACAAGAACTCAGGAATATAAAGGAAAGCGAGGCCACACAAGTTCATATTAGCAAGACAGTAACTGTTGGAATCAAAATTGAAGTACTGCTAACTGCTAACTGTACTAAGCCAGTGTTTATAGGCTATAACATCTGTCGACCAATAGATCCACAAGATCAAACTTCTCCAAGCAAAACCCAGATACTATGCACGCAACTGCACAATAATTTCGAAATCACTTCAACTCTGAACAGGAATCAGAAACTAACCCACCAACCAACCAAACACGACCAACCACTTCCTCCAGTTACTACTACTGCTCAACCATTCTCCATTAGAGGGCTTTCCAAAGAAGGAAGAATTAAGTCATCATAAAATGAGAAGAGAAGACAACGTACAGTTGGAGAGCTTCGAGAAACTTGTCGTGTTCTTCTTCGGTCCAGCTCTCGCGAGACTTGGTGATGGTGTAGGGTTTCCTGACCTTCTTGCCAGACCCATCAGAGTTGCTAGGCGTAGTAGTCGAAGACGGGGTAGCCGTCGACGGTGGAGGGCCGGGGTTCGCCGGAGAGGATGAGCTGACGTTCATTTGAAGAAAGGAGTCTAACAAACCAAATCCAGAAACATGGGGTGGGAAGAGAGACTTTCAGGTGGTGGATTTACGTAGAGAAACAAACAGAGAGAGATTGCGCGTGAAGAAACAGAAAAGCTTATGGCTTTCTGTGTGGGTGTGTACTGTGTGAATGGCGTTGGAATGGTGCGTGCAAGAGAGAGTCGTCTTGGACCTTTCAATTGATCGTCGCTTTTTGTTCGTGGTCTGTATTGATTTAAATCCTCAATCATGCACGTGCCTATTCCTATGTGGAGGCCTCCACAGTGTCATTCTGTAGACCAATTGAGGATTTGGACTTTAATTAAGTGTATCTAAATTCTAAGTCAAACACCTCTATTTATTTTTAAAAATTTTAGAATTGTTAAATACCTTTTATCCATATTCTTAATTCTCATTATTATTAAATTAATTTATTACAACCATTTATCTTATTTTGCCTAAAATTATTGGACATAAAAATTATAAATAATAAAAATGCTTACTTAAATGATAATTAATGACCAAATTTATGTTAAATTTTGTATCAAAGTAACATTTTTTAATGTTTTAATTTTTGGATTGTTTGAACTATTCAAGCAAAGTTGAGTTGATCTGTTGAATTTTAATCTAATATAAAATCTAGTTAATTTAAGTTTTTATTCATTTATTTGCACACGTAATAATAATCAACCTCTTTATAAATTAGGAGTAAGACTGCATATTACTGAATCTTTTCAATTTTAGCACATCAGCGAAATTTCTATTGGATTTTTATTGTTGTTGATGATTTGGACTAAACATACAAATTAGAATTGATAAAAATATTTAATCCACGACTAATGTTAAGTAGAATAAATTTTAAAATTTAAAACTGAAAAGTTAAAAAGAGTAACGAACAACAAAAAACAAAACCAACAATATCTAGTAAAAATTTTTTGACACGTAAAATTTAAGAAGGTCTAGTAGTACACAATTTTACCATTTAACACTTAAATCTAATTGTAATTATAATATACACGGTATGTATTCATTCAAGTTACCTCGGAGTCATTTTTAGCACTTCCCACCTTCCAACTTTTAACTTTTATTTACGGAGTAGTCACATAGTAGTATTTTTGAAGCTAAACGCCAAGAAACTTTTCCAATACCTAATCTATGTTTCATCCAATAAAGGGTTATGTGATTTTTTCACTATCAAGTTAGTGACAAATCAAATCCCTAATCAGTAGGCATAAACCACATTACACAAATTCCCAATTCATTTACTAAAAAACATATTACTTGCAACTTTCACATGCAATGCCTCAAACTTACCTTTCAAATGATTGTACCGTAAAGAAGATATTATGCCCTCCTTAATGGAATTTATTTAGTACATAGAACAAATAGATAGAGCCTATGGGCTATGATGCAGAGATCTGGTGACTTTGTTCTTTCTTACAGCGCCGCCGATGTTTTGAAACCTAAAACAGCCGATTAATCGCCAATCCCAACAGAAAGAGTAGGACATAGGCGACAGCTACGTGTGACTTCGTTTAGTCCACTCATCCAGACCCTACCTGTTACCAGTCACTTCGAAATGTGTCGTTTCGATGTTTCGATTTTTGTCGACAATAACGTACAATTATTAAAAAATGCAATCGATTATCGTAAATTTTTTTGAATTTAATTTAATTTATTTTATTTTATACAATAATTAAATTTTATAAATTAAATTAAATCAATTAAATTTTTATTTTCATATTTAATTTTTATTCGATTTTTTGTATATTAAAAACATATTCAATATAGTTGCATTAAATCAAATCATTTTGGGTAAAATATTATAAAGATATGTTATAATAAAATAACATTAATTGTTAAAATTAAATTTAGACGAAAAAATATGTTAGATCGATATAATTTGTTATTGTTTCTATTCTTAGATCATAAAATTATAATTATAATAATTAATAAATATTAATAAATATTATTTACTTTATTTAATATTTATCTGAAAATTAATAATATAAAATAAAAAAAAATTCAATGGCCTAGAATATAACCCGCCAAAATCTGGCGGTTGTTAGATTTATTAAGAAAAGGTGTAATTGTGGACCCACTTTATAACAAGAAAACTTTTTGACAATCAACAGGTGAAGGACACGTGGTGGTCTGATCTCCAAGGTTTTCTGTTTGACGTCAACCTTGCCGACCAGCATCAATATCAAACATCACATGTAGACTCAAAGATATGATCTTCTGTCTAATTTTATGGTGTCTTATTTTATCTTATAAATTTCAATCATTTATTTATACGAAACTTGCGTTTATTTATATAAGATCCATATAAAATTCACAAAAATAAATAATTGATATTTATAAAATACAATAAAACTTAAAATATCATAAAATTAGATAAAAAATTTAAAATTTACATGCACACACACAAAATTTAGGCGCGCTTCAGGTAGGGACTAATGAATCAGTAGAGGTGGGTCCCAGAGGATAGGAATGAATGAGATGACGTGGACTGTTGTGAGCCTGAGGCTGAGTGTAGTTGAACACTTGTAGCTGAGGATAAGGAGTTTTGAGGGGTGGGTTTGTGTAGGTAAGAAACGCAGTAGAATCTTTATGGTTTGGATCTGAATGGACATTCAAATTGTTGTTGGAACCGTTACAGCTGCTGCAAGAACGACATGTCGGGGCTTCTTGTCGGTGATATACAAATCCACACCTTCTTCTTCTTCTTCTTCGTTTTCGCTTTCTCGTCGTCATTTCTCATCTACAGTTCCAAGGACTATATGTTCTTCTCAAGAACCACCCAATCGAAACGGAGACTCAACTAGTATGTATATGTTTATCTTGGAGTTCTTTGTTTTGTTGGATGTTTTTAGTATATTCATAATTGAATCGGTTAATGTTCTGATCTCAGATGATAAGTTTTCGACGGACTGGGACAAGGCATGGACAAAGTTCAAGAAGAAAGGGAAAAAGGGTATCTTCTCTCAGTTTTCTCCGAACAAGTATGTTACCTGGAACCCTCGTAACTCCAACTTCCCGTTGTCTGAAGAAGTTGATCCCATCAAAAGAACAGAGAGGTCGAACCTCAGTGTATGGACCAGTCCACAGTTTACTCTAGTGGGTGCCATCGTAATTGTTTTGTTTCTTTTGCTGTATACAATTCTTGCACCAGTCAAGTGATTAGAGTTGGCTTCTGCTCCGATCCCACAATTTTTTTGGTGGAACCTGTTGGGGAATGAATAAAATCTAAGTAAATGTGGTTTTCAGCTGTTATTTCCACTTTCTGTTCTCTGAGTTCATCTCATGATCAGCCGGCTTTCTTCATCCTCAAACTGTATACTTTGTATGTTAGCTGACAACTAGAGTCATTTACATTTCGATTCCATAATCGTAATGCGATGAAAGAAATTAAAGATCACCATAGAATTGCCTGTGGAGTCATGTCCTGAGTCTTGCTATTCTTGTTTCATTTACTGTCTCCTTTATAATCATGTGGCTTAGGTTATGTGCAAGAATTGAGAATAAGGGTGGCAATGAGTTGTTCCGGGTCTACACACCTTAAAACCTAAATTGGGCCTGATTTATCTTATATTCGAGTTCAGTCGGCAGATCAAAAGTTTTGTTTTAAGTTTAGAATAAGATTGAAATCTTGCATCTTGGATCTTGCATCAAAAGTTTTATGTACTTCAAAATTCAATTAAATCAAAAAAAAATTATTAATAAGACCGAGATAGACTTTTTAAATATGCTTAAATTAATATTCTCAAATTTAGGGATGACTGTAAGCTGGTCGGTTAATTTTTTTAAAATAATTTCAAAAAATTAAAAGCGCAAAACAATATATTTTTAATTGGATATGAGCTTGAGCTATCTAGACATAGACCGATCGTTTTTCTTAGAAGAGTTAGATCTCGAGTCGATCTAGACATGAGTAATTCATGAGTCGGTTTAATTGAAAACATATGAGCCTGAGCCTATAGACCGATCAATTTTTATCCCCACTAAAATTTAAATTTGATTCAAAATTTGATCAATTCGATTTTAATATGCTCCTATTCTAGCTGATTGATTCTTTGCAGGAGTCCCAGTGGTCACTACAAAGAGCAGCAAAAACAACTTAATTTGGCGTAAGATTCATAGGAATATCGGAATTCAAAGTTTAAAATTGCAGATATCATTTTTTATACTGTAATATTGTCATTTTAATTTATAATCTAGCTTAATTGGATTGTATAATATGTAGTGTAGACCTTATTACGTAAGTAAGATCAACATGAAAGGACTAAAAATGAAAGTAATGCGGAATACCTAATTTTGGTTCCATGTCTGATTCCGATGCAGATTCCGAGCTTCAAACGATCACGAATCTCCCGGGACCTTTTATGAAAAGTGCTCTACGGGACACGGGCTGGGTCTTTCTACAATCTTCTCAATACGTAAGCTCTCTTAACGGGTCAGAGATTCCTTATGCTTACTATTGATATGAGTAACTACAAGAGACCTTAACCTTTATATAGCTTCTATATTAGACTTCCCATCATAAGACCGATAAGGGTCTGGTCCACACTAATTGGGACCCATTTTTTACATGGACTTCAATCAATTAATCTAGATCATTTATTGGGTCATTTTATTATCTTTATCTGGAACAAATTATGTAACTTAACCGATAATTTATTTAAAAACCAAAAATGCAATTAATAGTTGTCCAACTTTATGAGAAATGACAAAATTGTCCAACAATTTCCCTTTTGGACAAGCACTAATTGTAGTTTTGGCTCTACTTTAAAAGCAATTTAAAAAACTTGATTAAGCCATGCTACTGAATTGGTTGACTAGGTTTAAAAAACAAAACATTTGATCCAAAGATAATGAAAGTCCATTATTCTACCTTGCAAAGCTTTCGATACCGAAAAGTATCTGATATATGTGTCATGTGTGACACGGATCCAATATAATCACGTATACCTAATATCTCACTAACTTGGATTTGAAAATAGAGTGTGGCAAACTACAATAATACCTTTATGATCTAAATTATATCATCTCTATTTATAGGTCTCGATTTCTCCAACTTTATGCTAAACCGCAAATGTCAAACTGTGTAACACCCTAATATCCCCTGGGAGGATATGGGAGCGTCACACAAGACAGTTAAACAAGCCAAAACTTTTCGTGGAAGCATATCATTAAAAAATAAACATTTCCAAAACATATAATAATTTCAGAAACCAGCCTGAATTAAGGTTATTATAACCCTTCAAACAAAAATTCAAAGTTATATACAAGCCCAAAATAACTAAAAAAAATACATTTTTGAGCAACACAAAACTCAAGCTCCTTTGGCCATTGCGGTTGACTTGTCTCATTCCTTAAGTCCTTCTCTCTGAACTTACATTGGGCCAAATCCACCGTGCTAAGCATATAGTTTAGTGAGCAATAACTAGTCTACATTAAAGGATTATTATAATAATAAATCAGACATAAGCATTTCAGGACATATTTTATAATTAATAGAACTGCATAACATAAGAGGGTATAAACCCTTTAGAAATAAAACATAATTCAGATCACGTCAGATCAAACAGATTTCAGAGTACAAAATCAGATGATTGCTAAATCCATTTACAGAAGCGACTAACGGGACTTATACAGAAGAGACTGAAGTGTTAATAACAGAAGACACCGAAGTATCACAGAAGCAGCTGCAAACCCTTCTAGACATGCCTATTTACCCACAACTAGGACTTAATAGATTAAAAAATAGAAATATCTAAAATTCAATTCATATATCAATCAATGTTTTCACACCATGCATTCAAGCATATCACATTCTTACAGCTTTGCAAATCATTCAATGTTCCAAATCAATAGCAAACAAAACAGTCAAAGCATTATAAAATTGACCATCTAAATTACTTACAAAAGCTCTCTGTTTGCTTATTGCCTTGAAGTCCCGACAATATCTGGAATCGGTCACTCTAAGGGTTCCTCTAAAACATTTAATACAAACATATATCACTATTGTGCATAATTATGAATTCAATTATACACATTCATGTATACTGAATATGTATGATGCATGCTCATGACAAATTCTGGGTTTCTTATCCAAAATCTTGTTACATTAATAATCATGAGAAACCATACTAAATTCCTCAATCCATATTTATTTCACAACTAACTTTCGAGTCCACTTTGCTCAATTATTCTCATCAGGAAGGTGATGTAATTTCGTAACACTTCCTTATAAGAAGTTGTTCTACCAAGTCTTAAGTTTCCAATGATACTAAGCTCATTCAATTTGGTTTAGTATACTAAAAGTTATACTCAAAAGATTTTAGATTGTTCTTAAGCTTCAGTAGGATTCTTATCTCCAATTCTGATCAGATTATGAAATTCTTAAAGGTAGAATTAGAATTTATTCTCGTTAGACAATTTTTAGCCTTATATCTCTAGTTTAATCCAAATGAAAAATCACTCTATTCAGATAACTACAGAGAAAGTTATGCCTAAAATACCGAAGTATGTACAAGTTGTCAGGAAACTTCGTTGCGGCGAATTTTCTAGAGAAGAAAAATTCCTCGTAAATTCTTAAAAGTTTTCCACAGCGAACCAAAAAGATGGTCGCGGAGAACTTTCATAAAAATAAAATCCTTCATGTTGGCCGCGGCGAACCAAGGAGAGTTAGCCGCGACAAACTTTACTGCATTTTAATCATCTTCTTCCTCTCTTCTCCTCAATCCTTCATTACTAACTTGTATACTTACCTTTACCATTTTATTTCACTTCTATATCGTCTGAACTCATTCTCAATGTTGGATCACCTATGGCCTTGGTATTCACAATACGCAACGGAATGGACCATACTACAACAAGAAGTATAATCGAAAATTATAACATGTACGAAATTACCTCTTGGTATTTGTTTCTTTTCAGATTTGTAGATGCTGCAGTGCACGAACGTCCTCTACTGGTATCCACACGAGGATGAACGACCCGGGCAGCGGTTAATGTGTGCTAGCACGTTCTAAAACTCTTTTGAACGCCGCACAATATTTCACTTGGAAGAAGAACGAAGGTGGCTAGGGTTTTCGTCTCACACCTAATGAGATATAAGTTTATCAATTTATAGAAAAACCCTAATTCCTATTCCTACTGGGAATAAGAATATCATAATTCTAAACCTATTAGAATTATTGAAGCTCAATAAGTTTCAGCCCATATTATATCTCATATAACAAAAGCTCGACAACTTATTTTAATCTAGCCCAATAAATATATCTACATATATTTATTCAATGCCTAATAAGTTAGGCCCAAGAGAATAAGCCCATATTACATCACT
>JAJMLV010000005.1:76952923-76968788 GCA_027123465.1 Erythroxylum coca
TCCGCTTTCGCTTTGTTTGTCGTTATCGAATTCAATTTATCCAATTTGATTTCGCCTCGTTCTTCGTTGTGAAATTTTCGTTTTCATTCGCTTTCGTTTCCTTAGCTTTTCGTTTTTTTCGGTTGGGATCCGGTTTCCGGATCGGGTCCCAACACACGCGCCTGCCGTCCCACTCTCTTGGGAACGGGTGTCACGAGTCGCACATGCGCTGCACTTGCGATACGCGTCCGTCTCTTGGTGGAGTGATGTGTTGCGGCGCGATTGGAACGTGCAACACACACGCCAACTGTACGCACGCACTTTGTGTTACTGTAGCACGCGCCTGACGTTCTTAGTCGCCCACCAATGCCGAAGACGATTTTCGACATCCTGGGACTCCTTTTTGCTATCCATTCGACCCATTTTTGACTCGTTTTTCGTAATTAGCCTTATGTATACCACTTTTACGTAATTATATACGTAAAAGTTGAAAAACGATTCAAAAATAAAGAAAAACCATATAAGATGAAAAACTGAAAAACCTTCGTTTCCGACAATTCGATCATGTAACCACTCTAATATCACATGTAACACATAGTATAGACCTTATTACGTAAGCATAATCAACATGAAAGAATTAAAAACGAAAGTAATGCAGAATACTTGATTTTGGTTCTATCTCTAATTCCGATGTCGATTCTGAGTTCGAAATAATCATAAATCTCCCGAGACCTTTTATGGAAAGTGCTCTATGAGACACAGGCTAGGTCTTTCTACAGTTTTCTCAATATGTGTAAGCTCTCTTAACGGATTAGAGATTCCTTATGTTTACGATTAATATTAGCAACTGCAGGAGATCTTAATCTTTATATAGCTTTCATATCGGACTTTCCCGTCACAAGACCGATATGGGTTTGATCCACACTAATTGAAGCTCATTATTCACACAGACTTTGACTCATTAACCAATATCATTTATTGGGCTACTTTATTATCTTTATCTAGATCAAATTACGTAACTTAACCAATAATTTATTTAAAAACCAAAAATATAATTAATAATTTTCCAACTTTATAAGAAAAGTCAAAATTGTCCAACAGATTGATTACAACAATTCGCAACTGAAATCTAATTTATAGTCTAAATTTCAAAGCCTCAGTACCGAATGACAGATGCAAGACTTGGTCTTAAAGTTTTACGTCTTCTAATGGAATTAAGTCTTTGGTGGTCAGCACACAAGCAGCACCTTGTCGTTGATCTTGTCTGTGGAATCCAGCCCCGGAGTGCTTTAAACACGACATTTAATTCAGTATCATTCACTTTTGTACTGAGTCTAACAGAGCAGGGCCGGATCTTCTTAAGAGTCATTATGTAGTTTCTCCCGAAAACAGCGTTTAATCCAACTCAGATCCAATTTTGAGTTCTCATTTTCAATCCCAAAATGCCACATCTTAAGCCTTGTCTACTTCTCTTTGTACATGGACCATTTGAGTCATTTTCCGGGGGGGACATTAAACTTGTAAAAGCAGACAGAGGGGAGAAAAGAAAGCAAAGGAATTCCACACGTAATGATCTGTCTGTTCCGTACAGTGAATACACGTTTGACTTGGCTTTTCCTAGCAATCAACACGCCTTTGAAACCAATAATTTTAGTTTATGTTTGTAATCAGACACTCGTGCAAATTCCCACTCAGTTGAAGCTTTCAAATGATAATTGGTAGACCCTGAGGCTATTGCAGAATCTGGAAAAAGTAAAAGTTCATGAACGAACTGATTTGTTCTGATACATTGGAAAATTCCCATATTACAGCAACAATGAATGATTAGGGTCCCATCTTTTCTATCTCCCTCATTATATAAACCCCATCAGTCTTTCTTCACCATTCACACCATTATCATACCCTTTCTCTCTTCATGAGAAAAAACTATGCACTTTGCTCATAAGCCAGCTTCTAAAGAGCGCCGAAAGAAGAAAGTTATGCTTCCTCCAAAGAGAGGTCAAGTCAAAATGAACATCATATCCAAGTTTGTGAAGATGGTAGCCAAGGCGAGTATAAAGATGGGAAAAGCATTGGGCAGAAACTAAAAGGATCGAGACTGTCCTCCGAAGACCATAACTGGCTGTGGCTGCTATGGAAGCACCAACTTTCTCAATGCTCATTGGTTTAAGCTTTTTAGTTTTTCCCAATATTTCCCTTCTATTAACCTTCATTTATTGTCGTTGAAACTTTGCAAGAGTAATCTTTTGTATCACGAACTTTTGTTAATCACAAATGCAGGTCTTTCTATAAGAACTAGCGTCTTCATGGGAAGTCTGTAATGAGTTATACATGACAATCTTCATTTTGGTGAATATATTCTTTATAGGTTGATTTGTAACCTCTTCTTGTACTTTGAGATACTGACGAAGTCCAAGCTTTCTCTGTAATAATCCACTTTATCAACATGTAAGTTGCATCATCTAAATTATAAATATTTTCTAACAAGATTTATCCATCATCATCGCTTTTAATATATATACAACAATCACACTCACATCTCTATAATCGACACTACTTTTAACTCGTGACTTCTTTAATTTACACTTCAAATACTGTTTTTTAGGTTGATTAAACCATTCTACTTGCTCTATATTATCATAAACAAAAGTTATTTTCACGTCCGCTTGCCATACTTGTGTATACAAGCTAGCTACTTACACTAAAATCTTGACAAAAGTATGACGACTCATTGGAAAATATTACTCTTTTGCCACTAAGACTTTTCCCTTTCTTTTCTGTTATTGTTGGCTTCCTTATTTAGTACATACACTTGTGTCGTATATGTCTTTTTCTTTTTTAAAGTTGCACCATCCCTAATGTTTTATTCTTGTTTAAGGACTCTACTTTCTCCATCATAACTCTTTATCCATCTATACTTCTCTTGACTGCTCATAATTAACCACTTAACTGGATTTTTATTTTTCAACCATATCTATTTAGTGGCCTAATGGTACATTTTGTTCTATTTGTGGCTATACTATGATAGTGTTCTTCCTCTGACATTGCCGTTGAACCATAATTTCACCTGTTTTTAAGTTAGTTTATGACCTAGAGCCAATTGGTTGGTTGTAGTTTAGTAACAATTATTTAAAGACATACTTTATCTTATACATATTTATATGTATTTAATAAAATCTATGGGATATATACATACATACATACATACATAAATACATATATATATTGAATTGACCCCAATATGAGAAATCCATTTAAAATATTACTTGTATGTCTATGAAAATTCTTATTATGATAATTGTATAAGTGATTGTTTGATTTGAGGGCTTCAAAGTTATCTTATATAGAGATTGTTTTGATACTACTTATGGACCTTTCTAATCATAGGTCGTTTAGCAGGTAGTCATTGGATATAGCATGAATTCTATAGAGGTAGTTGAGTGATCAAGATAGGATTCATCATCCTAAATTAAATAGGAAGAATGTTTCATTTTTCTCGATTAGTATTAATTAGAAAAATCCTTGATCCAGATAGAATGACATTTTGTAAATAGTTTATAAATGTCATTAATTAAATCGATAGCTAATTGTGGATAACAAACATGATTGGACTTAAAATATAATAGGCATTAATTATATGATCTATGTCTAAGTACAACATTGTGTGATGAAATGACTGAATTATATGAAAAAATGATGCACGAAAAGGTTAGTTAAAATCATTAGGCCACTATGATATTGTTCTTCCTCATAAATTTCCCTTGAACTAAAATTTTCACCATTTTTTAAGTTCGATTTAAGTTAATCTTATTGGTTTATGTACAAGGCCTGAATTTTTTAAAAAATGTGACTTGAGGTCTTGTCAACCTGAGCTTGGTTCGTCGACCTCAGGCCAGACCATAGCCCTATTTCCACCTCTACTTCTAATTACTTTGTAGATGTTTCCATTAGCCTTGACCATTTTACTACAATTAAAACACCCTTTACCACATTAATATTATCCTTTTCAGTTTTATAGCCAAAATTATGGCATTTAAGGTGTCTAAATAAATTAAATTCTTTTTAAAATCTAGTACATGTTGAACATAACTCTTGACAAAACTATTAGATATCTTGATCTTAACATATAGTATTTTGATGATTTTGCAAGCTTTATTATCTCCCAATTAAATAGTATTAAAGTTATATGTTGCTATGAACCAAATAAATCCTTATTTGGTGTCATATGATATAAAGCATATCATATCCAAAATTTATGTCCTAAAATTGACTAGTTAAAACATATAATATTATATCTTTGTCGCTACAATCTAAGTCTTTGCTTTGCACTACTTTAATATACCTTGATGAATCATTAGACTTTCTTTAGTCATCTTGCCTCTTCTTATTTGAAACCCTAATTGATGTCCAACTTATTTGCATTTGTAGCACCAAAATGTTTCTCTATCCTTAAATTTAGATCTCTAAAACACCTATTGGACGAGCTATCCTTATTTTGCTTCCTCTCACGATGTTAATTTATTATCATAAACTACCCTATTGAGCCTCTATTGGTTATGAATAAATATTGTAGTGATACACACTAACTGTCTCCTTATTCAATTTGAATGTGGAATGTGGTCAGTATATTCATAAGAAGGAGAAAAAGAACAAAATGAAATTATTGCTTTATTCTTGTTTGCAATGGTCACTTCGAGTCTCAATAGTTCATTAATTATTTGGTTAAAAACATTGATATGTTATTTCATACATGTTACATGTTGCATCTTCAACTTATACAACTCTTGCTTCAAATACAACTTATTTGTGAGATACTTTGACATGTATTGATTATTTATTAAGTTTCTTCCATATTTCCACAAGAAATGCAATTTTAGACAACAATACTTCAAAAAAAAATTCTTTTTGAAATTCTATAATTGCATATTTGTAAATATATATAAACCACACATAAAAGAATTAGCTTCTGTTGTTGTTCGATGGGAAGACATAACATGAAATATCTCGTGTTGTTAACAACTCGTATGAACATGAGAAAACAGACCACAAATGTTTGGGTTTCTGTTGAACGTTTAGGGTAGATAAAAGCTGTATGCCAATAGGGTTCACTCAAAATCTAAGGAAAAACAAAACACAAACGTTGAGTTTCTGTTGAATGTTTAGGGTAGATAAAAGCTGTATGCCATTAGGGTTCAGTCGCAAGTGAAAACAAAAATCTAAGGAAGATTACATACATCACTTTATGGCTACAGGTGGGGCATGACTGCTTAAAGTCGGAAAAAGTAGCTTAAGTTTCAGCCCCGCATTTCCTTGCTCTTATCTTGTGTTCTCAAATGATTCGATAGTCTACGGAATGGTTTGGTTTGATCACGCCCCCAAGTCTTCGAAGTCAACAGAATTTCCGAATTTAGGAGCTGTTATCCGTACCGCTTTTTCTTTTTTTCATTGAATGTTTGAATAAATTAGTCGATAAATTTAAATTTAAATTTAATTAATAAATTATTAATGTATTATCTTCCATATATTTAAGATAAAATCAATTTTCAAAAAATATGAAGTTCTTTTTTAAAAAATCAATTTTCCTCCGTCATTTGTTTAATAAGATTAACTTTTATAAATTTTTACATATAATCATTACATATTCAATAGTTACGTATAATCATTACATATTCAATAGTTAATTTGGTCATTAACAAATATAATTTACTTAAAAGTAGATTCGAGCAATAGAATTAAGTTCTAGTTATTTATTTATTTTTCAAATCGACCAACCATATATCTCTGTTTATAGATTTTAATTCAATTCAATTCTACATTGATATTATTTTCCTTGAAGAAAGATGCTTTTAGGGTTTGTCTCGTGGGACCATAATAGGAAACATACAAGTAAGACAACCTTTGGCATAGTGTTGTATGCTTGATCTTGCTCCCCTTCAAACTTAACCAATGAGGAGTACTATCATATAGAAAAAAACAGCACTCCTTGTTGCCTATGTTTCTAATCTAACTGATGTTCCGTGAAGGAAGAGAGAAAGTTTCAACTCGGTATTCCATGGAGGCAAATCTTAGTCATAAACACACATATATGTTCTATATACCCTTTACAATCTTGTCATTTAACGATGACATATATAAGGTCTTTGTCTGAGTATCTTAGACAAGAAGATATACGCCTTTAGCCTTCTAATGTGTTATCATTGCAGAATAAGGCTTGAAGTGCAACATCAAAGTTCGCATATCTTAAAGATCTTTCAACATTATCATTAAATTCTACCGTAGGCTTCCCTTACCAAATGACCAGGAGAATGATTGAATATAGAAAGGTAAGAAATAAACTCTGTCTGTAGTCAAACCAAAAGACCAGAAGAATGATTGAATACAAAAGAGTAAAAGACATAAACTTCTCCCTTAGTTTAAGAAATTTTTTAAAATTCCTTTAATCTTTAAAAAATGATAAAAAAATTCAACCAGTTTAACCGGTTCAACGATAGAAATGTTTAACTGTCCAACTTTTTGTTTTAATTTTCAAATTTTCAGTTCAATTTATTTTAATAATTCTTATTGTTAAAAATTGATCAATTTATTAATTAATCGGTCAATTTTCATAAATTGATAATTTCTTATAAACTAAAATAAATCAATTAATTTTCATCTAACAATCTCTTTTTTAATTAAATTTTAAATTCTTCAATTAATAAGAACAATCTCTTTCAACCAGATTTCAAATTCTTTAATTTTATTTAATCTTTAGCTGATTTTATGACGGTCTAATATTGGTTGAACATTTTAAACCTTAAACCTCTTCTCTTACTGGTTTAACTTTTGATCCAATTTTAAAACATTGCTTTAAAATTCTTGAAAAACTCATTTTAGTTTTTTTAAAAAAACCTCTTATCTTAGAATTAGGTTGAAAAACATGATATAAGAATTTTTAGAAGAGAAATGAACTAGAGAGAAAATGCTAGAGAGAGAATGAGCTTGAGAGGAGTTACAGACACTTACTTCCCTTAACAAATCACAAGACTTAAATACAAATAATGCAAATAAGGACATAGTGTTAGCCCACAAATTTTTTCTTGATGAATATGTATGATTTACATTAATTATGAAGTCTTTATGCAAGTTCGTTGAGTTAATTATTATGTTGATGTTAGAAAGATTATATGATATAGGATTGATTGAATTAAAGTGTTAAGGTTATAAGAATGTTCAAGAGTGTTTTTGACAAGATACTTAAGGTTAAAGGAACCTAAGCTTATAAGGAATGGTAAAATAGACTTTTTGGACTCATTAAGGGTAGGAATGGAAGAAGAAATATTGGCTTGCTATTTTAAGAAGAAAAAAAATGAAAATAAGAGAGAAAGAAGAGAAATAACAAATCAAAGAGAGAAAGAAGAGAGATTTCGGTGGTTAAGAGAAAAGAAGAGAGTTGAGCTAGGGTTTCTTCATTTCTTAACTTTTGAGAGAGATTTTGAAGTGGTTCAAGAAGAGAAAAAGGTAGAGAAAAAGAAGAACTTTCATTTGAGCCAAAGATCTCTTTAGTTGGTGAAGAAGCAAGGTAAGAGCACCTAAATCTTTTGATATTTTTGGAAGGATTTTAGTTCATGAAGTTTAGAAATGCATGGATTTAATTATTCTAGCACCAATTTTAGTGATTGTGCTTTGTGAGATTTTCAATTGAAAACCCTATGTGGCTTTTAATGTTTTGAGTGATCTAAGAAATTGCTAGACGATGATGCATGAATTTTGATTATAAAATAAAAAATGGTTTTGAAATATTCATATTATGCCTTGAATCATATCATGGTATTTTGTATGAATGCAAAGATGTGAAAGCATGAGATTATGAACACATGAGCAAATGATTTAAGCATAAATATGTGCTTTTGTTTGGGCAAGAGAGGAACCTGTTTTGTTAGTCACGTGCAAGTTGACCCATAGCCTTCTCCCGGTTGCCTGTTTGAGTTCATGAGATCCTGAGAAATCAGACTCGTTTTGTTCACGTTGTAAACTTTGGTTTCTCTGTTTTGTTCCACAGAACTATCGAGCCATTTGTTTGTGTATTGCATCTTTGAATGGTCAAGTTTGTCATATAATTTGAGTGTCTTGATGTAACTATGAGTTTTGGAGCTAAAGTTGTGAATTTGACCGAGAATTTGAGAACAAAACATTTTATAAATTCACTATGACCTTTATAAGACAAATGAACATTTCAACGATTTTGCTTATTCTTTGTTATAAATTTGTTACCCACGAGCTGTCAAGCTCACCCGTTTTCATCCCATCTTCAGGTAGTAGATAAGAGATCAAGTGATCAAGAGCCTAAGGGAATTTTTCCAAATTTGTTTATTGTATTTTGAGTTGGTTTCGGGAAAGCAACAAGTTTGTTTGTTCAAGAACCTTTTGTAATTTGAGATTTTGAGACGATGACGTAATGTGGATTGGAATGCCATTAAGGATTTGTAAAACTTTATTCTTTTGATGTTAATGAAATATGAATGATGTATCAATGATGTGAGTTGAAATTTAATATACGTGAAGAAGTTATCAACTTGAGTCGATGATTTTGGAATATGAATTGTTGATATATATATATATATACATAAGTGAGAAGCTAAGGAAAGGAAGATAGGAATTATGAATGATCAAATATAGTTGAAGGTGATGAGGCAAATGAGTTGAGATTTGAGAGTTTAATGAAGTCATTTTGGTAGCTAAATGGTTGTGCTCAAGACATTCTAAGTTTGTACAGTGTAAAATTTTCAAGTCTTCCATAAGGAAAAAAATTCGTGTTCTGACTTTAGGGAAAAATCTGGATTAATCTAGGTTGAATTAGACAAAGTTGTTTTCTTGAAAGTTATATTTTATCTTTCTGTCTTTCCAATGGTATATAGTATGAAATTTTTGGAAATTGGATTCGAAAGTTATGATCTTTATGAGTGGAGATGCTCAGGAGTGTACTTTGCTTCGTCTTAAGTTGACTTTGCTTCGTCTTAGGTTGACCTTTTGTTTCATCTTAAGTTGACTCTGCTTCGTCTTAGGTTGACCTTTTGCTTCATCTTAAGTTGACTTTGCTTTGTCTTAGGTTGACCTTTTGCTTCGTCTTAAGTTGACTCTACTTCGGCTTAAGTTGATCATCTGCTTCTTCTTAGGTTGACTTTTTGCTTTATCTTATATTGACTATAATATCTTTTGGTCCAAATTTGACCCTCTAGATGATATAATCTATCTTCAAGGTCTTCATAAAAGTTGTAGATCTTGAAGTCGTCTTTTGAATCATCTAAAGAATACCTCAATATGAGTTCTCTAGAGAAAATTAAGACTATTTTTCCAATTCGTCTATCCCTTTATCTAAGTTCATCTAATCCTTTCATCTGGTCCCATTTTTTACCCTATAGATGATCGAATTTATCTTCGAGGTCTTCATGAAAGTTATATATCTTGAAGTTCTCTTTGAACCGTCTAATGAACACCTCAATCCTAGTTCTTTAGAGAAAGTTATGACTATTTTTCCAATTCATCTGTCCCTTTATTTAAGTTCATCTGATCCTTCATCTGGTTTTGTCTGACCCTATGGTTTGGTCCTCTTTTGACCTTTAAGATGATAGAATTTGTTTTCAATGTCTTCATAAAAATTGTATATCTTGAAGTTTTCTTTCAAACTATCTAAAGAACACCTTAATCAGACATCTCTATGAAAATTTATGACAATTGTTCCAATTGGTCTGACCCTTTGTCTGGTTTCGTCTGACCCTATTGTCTGGTCCTCTTTTGACCCTACAGATGATAGAATTTGTCTTCAAGTCTTCATGAAATTTGTATATCTTGAAGTTCTATTTCTTACCATCTAAATAACACCTTAATATGATATATGGAGAGAAAGTTATGCTAATTATCTCGAACTAGGTTCAACAAAATTGAGGGCAGAACCTTGTTTGATTCCTTTGGCCATAACTGCGTCATCCGACCTCTAAATGAGATAAGTTCTTATTTCTAAATAAACTTGAGACATAGAGCTACAAATGATCTAAAGGAATATAATTTTTAACTCGGTCCCTAAAACTTACAATTTCTGGATGGAAGTTGGGTATAGTGTACTGCCCCAATTTAATAACAGTCTAAAAAGGTTTTGCTCCTTAACTCTTAGAATTCTAAGCCAAATTGAATGATTTTGGTGTCTTTAGAAACTTAAGACAATGGGGAACAAATGTTCTGAAGAAGTTAAATTGTAATCCTAGTTTAAGTTTTCCCAAAAATCTGTTATGAAATAGGAGAAATGAGGTCGTTTGGATGTTGTAGGCGCCACTCATATGGGAAAAATTGGCAATAATCCGGATTGATTGGAAAAAGGTTTGATTAAAGGAAAGTGAGGGAATCTGTTGGAATAGTATGAACTGGTGTTATTTTAGTGAACATGCTTCGGCATTTTGAATATATCTGGATCTGTGGAGTTCCAATTGAGATGATTTCCAATGGGGAGTAAACTAGAGACATAGGTTTACAAATTATGTGAAGATGAATCGAGGATGACTAATAAAGGGTAACTGGAATAACCATACATGATAACAAGCACAAGCACAAGCACACATCTTATGACTCCGAATGTTAGGCTCCAGAAGCGGGGTCCAACACATGGACCTATTGCACCCACGTCTCTTAATAACAAGATAATAATGACTATGTAAGGAAATAACAAACTCATGCAATCTAAACTACAAACACTTTTAAGCATGCAAACCATTATCACTCATGTATACCCCTATGTACATATTGGTATCAAGCTCCCCCCTCTTTAGAATCCTTTTTTGCATGGGTGGAAGTGGGAAATGAACAGGAGAAATGTTGAGTATCCTCGCATGTTGCATCCTCCACCATAACCCCTTTCCATTTGACCAAAATTTCAATTTTTGGCCGATACTTCCCCTTGTGAACTACATGGTGATCAAGGATGGCTTCTGGCTGCGGAATGTCCAACTCTGTGTCAACAGGAAGTGGAAGAAGAGGAGAGGTATGAATAGTGGTCCCAGTGCTTGCAAAGTTGACTAACATGAAAAATAATATGAATTTTTGCTTCCGACAGTAAGGACAATTGATAAGCCATAGCACCCATTTTTTCAACAATAGGAAATGGACAGTAAAAACATTGATCAATTTCATAAAGCTCCTAGAAGCCATTGAGGATTGCCGATATGGATGTAACTTCAGATATACTTGGTCCCCAACCTAAAAATTCATATTGCACCTATGTTGATTTGCATATATTATCATTTTGTCACAAATCAAAGACAAATTATGTTTTAATTCCTGAAGAATTGCAAACAGGGAGGAGGGACTCCATATAAGGCTTTAAATGGAGTCATATTAATGGAAGAATGAATTGAAGTATTGCAACTGAATTCTACCCACGACAACCATTCCATCCATTTTTTAGGATGATCTCCTACAAAATAGCATAAATGTTGTTCAAGAGTCGATCGGTGACTTCGGATGATCCATTCATCTGTGGTTGTTAGCTAGAACTCATCCTCAGTTGAGTGCCTTACAATTGAAAGAGAGACTTCCAAAAAGTAATCAAGAAAATCTTATCTCGGTCACTCACTATAGAACCTGGAATTCCATAAAATTTAACCACATAGGAAACAAAAGCCTTAGCAATAGTTAAAGCAATAAATGGGTGCTTTAATGGAATGAAATGAGTATATTTAGTGAAATGGTCAATCACAATCATCATGACGGAGTATTCGTTAAAAGTGTGTAAGCCCTCAATGAAGACTATGGCAATGTTAGTCCATACTTGTGTCATTGTAGGAAGAGGTTGAAGCAATCCGACTGGGTTGAGGCAATTGATCTTAAATCGTTGACAAATAGAGCATTGTTGGATGTAGTTTTTGACCACTTGAGGCACTCCCTCCCAAGCACAAGGGACTTTCACACATGAAAGAGTTTTTACAAAACTGAAATGCCCACCTGTAGGTATGCTGTGCCACTCATTCAAAATATATGAAAGAAAAGGTGAATGTGGACTTAAGTAGACCCTACCATCGAGGAAACATACGCCATCTTATTTTGTAAATGGTTTGGAAGAGGATTGAGTTTCCAAATGTGAATAATATGGGTATTGTTGGACCTCCTCCTGAAGTTGAGCCTAATAATCTACCTTCGACGTACAAATTGAGATGAACTGAAACTCGACCAGGCAGGATAAGGCGTCAACTACGGTATTCTCAGAGCCACACTTGTATTCAATGATATAGTCATAGCCTAAGAGTTTCGATAACCTACGTATAGCTTAAGAGTTTAGATAACCAACGTTTCTAAGTCGGAGTTGAGATTTGTTGTTCCAAAAGGTGCTTGAGACTCTATTGATCAGTTCAAATTATAAAAGTGCATCCCAACAGATACAGTTGCCACTTCCTAATGGATTTCACCAAGGCTACGTAGACCAAAAGCTTATGGAACCTTTTAAAGCCTTACTGAAATAGGTGATTGGTCAACCTTGTTGTGACAGAACTACTCCAATTCCTATGACGCTTGCATCACATTCAAATACAAAAGGCTAGGAAAAATCCAATAAGGCCAGAATTGGGATGGGTGTTTCCTTTAACTATTGAAAAGCTTGTGAGCCTGTTTCACTCTAATGGAAGTTATCTTTTGATAAGAGCAGATTAAGTGGGGAAGAAATTCCTCCAAAGTGTTTGATGAATTCACGATAATACCCAACTAATCCTAAAAACCCACGGACAACTCTAGTTGAAGTAAGAATAGGCCAGTCAAGCACAACTTGCATCTTAGAAGGATCCACTGCGGCACCTTCAACTAAGGTAATATATCCTAAATATGTAACTCCAAACATGCATTTAGAAGCCTTCACAAATGGTTTATTAGTAAACAAAATAGTAAAAAAAAATTAAATGCTTCAAATGATCTTCCTAGGATTTTGAATAAACAAAGATATCATTAAAAAAAACTAGGATAAATTTTCGAAGGTGTGGTCTAAAGATCTCATTCATTAAGTTCTGAAAAGTAGCTGGGGTTTGGTCAATCCAAACAACATCACCTTAAACTCATAATGGTCATTATAGGTGCAAAAACTGTCTTAGGAATGTCCTTATTAATGAGGATTTTTTGACATCCAACTTGAAGGTCTTATTTGGAAAAGAAAATCACTCCATGTAATTCATCTAAAACCTCGTCAATCATGGGGATAGAAAATTTATCTGACAAGAGATGTAATAAAAGATAGTATTGGCTTAACGCTTATTAAATGAATCCCAACCCTTTATATAGGTTGTTCTGTTTACAATTTGTTATAACAAATTATATGATTGTAATAGAAAAGATTCACTACTAGAATAAAACAAGAAGTAGATAAGAATATGGGTCAAAAGTAATAGGATTAGACAAAGGTGAATGGAGTGGGCTATCAGCCTAGAGACATTGTCCTAAGCTCGAAATTAAAATGAATGCTAACCCAATAGTTGTCATCGTGTTTTATCTTCTAGGGTCTCTTCACACGCCGCCGCAAGCTCAACGTCTGTTGACACGTCGCTGCAAACTGGGCATTAAATGTTGTGCACGATGTTGCTCTTGGGTAATAAGTCTTGAAAGCAAGATTTTGGCAGGGCTTTGGTGAAGATATCGGCCAGTTGAGCATTGGTTGAGACGAGAAGAAGGTGGATAATACCTTTTTGCAATTTTTCGATATGCTTTGTTAGTTCGTGAAAGATCAGATTTTCTGCTATGTTTATGGTGGAAAGGTTGTCGCAGTAGAGATACGTTGGTCGGAGATGATTGACGTCGATGTCCTTAAGAAGATAGAACAACCACTAGAGTTCGCACATTGTGGTGGCAAAGGCTCTGTACTCTGCTTCAGAGGAATTTTTGGAGACTGTCGGTTGTTTTTTGGATTTCCAGGATATTAAGGAATATTCGAGAAACACGCAGTAACCAATGATGGATTTTCAAGAGTCAGGTCAGGTTCCCCAGTTAGAACCTGAGAATGCATAGAGCTTGAGTGGTGAGTCTTGTCAGAATAGGAGCCCTTGACCTGAAGATTTCTTTAAGTATCGAAAGATGCGATGTGCCGCTTAAAGGCGAGAATTGGTTGGCGCATTCATGAATTGTGAAAACTACTGGACGACAAAGCATATGTCCGGTCTTGTGGTGGTCAAATAAAGAATTTTTCTGATCAAGCAGCGGAAAGAAGATGCGTCAGTGATGAGATCTCCAGATGAAGATAATCCGAGGTCTGAAGCCATAACCATAGGAGTAGCAGCTGGTTTTGAAAGCAGAAAACCAGTATCCTAAAGTAAGTCTAGTGTATATTTATGTTGACTTAAATTTATGTCAGTAGATGATCTTGCTAAAGATTATACTCTTATGTTGAAAGACAAATTGAGAAACGTGTTAAATGCATTCGCAATGATAATGGTGTGGAAGTTTTCATGACAAATTTTACAAAGAAAAGGGAATCTTGCTTGAAACTACATGTGTTGAAACACCACAACATAATGGAAGAGCCGAAAAGAAGCATCAACACATTTTGAATGTAACAAGAGCTCTGAAAAAACAAGCTAACCTACCTATAAAATTCTGGGCAAATTGCGTCATTCATGTTTTTTACTTAATTAATCGCATTCCTTCTCCTTTATTATCTAATCAATCTTCATATTTAGTCTTATTCGGTACTAATCCAGATTTGATAGCTCTAAAGGTATTCGGTTGCCTTTGCTTTACTTCCACCAAAGAAGCAAATAGAGGGAAATTTGATGTAAGGGCAAAGAAATGTGTCTTTGTTGTTTTTTCTGCAGGCACTAAAGGATACAAGGTTTTTGACCTCAGTTCCAACCAATACCTACTGACCAGAGACATACAATTCTATGAAAGTATGTTCCCTACCTTACCTCATCCATCATCTCAAACCTACCAGCTCCTATATTACCATTCACTCAAATTTACCCTCTAATGACTTCATTCCATCAATTTCTACGAACCAACAACCTTTACTTACATAACCTATCTCTTCACCTACTTCTACAACTCAACCTGACCCAAATCCATTACTGTGTCGCTCTACAAGACAATCCAAACCTCCATCACATCTTAAAGATTATCACTGTCCTACCATTTCACATGCCTCTCCTCACACCCTCTCATTCGTTCTATCTTATGACAACCTATCTCCTCAACATCGTGTTTTTTCAGCTAGACTCTCCTCACTCAAAGAACTCACCACCTATAAGCAAGCAATCCAACATCCAGAATGAAGAAATGCAATGCAAGCAAAATTAAAAGCTCTGATACCATGAAAAGAGATGTAATAAAAGATACTATTGGCTCAGCTGTTATGAAATGAATCCCAACCCTTTATATAGATTGTTCTATTTACAATTTGTTATAACAGATGATATGATTGTAACAGAAAAGATTCACTACTAGAATAAAACAAGAAGTAGAAAAGAATGTGGGTCAGAAGTAATAGGATTGGACTAAGGTGAATGGACTGGGATATCACCCCGGAGACATTGTCTTAAGCCCAAAATTAAAATGAATTCTAACCCAACAGTAGTCATTGTGTTTTATCTTCTAAGGTCTCTTCACATTATCCTTGACAATAATCCCATTCAAAGCTCGATAGTCCATGCAAAATCTCCAATTTTTGTCTGCCTTTTTTACTAAGAGAATCAGGGAGGAACAGGGATTTTGGATTGGTCGAATCACACCGGTAAGTTTTAGTTCTTGTACCAACGTTTCAATCTCATTCTTTTGATAATGAGGATATATATGGTCGAACATGCTGTTGGGTCCATGGGTTCGGATTACGGGCAAGCCCCACCCATGCGACCCAGGCACCTAGGCATTAGCCTAGCGTACCCCATGTAGCGCC
>JAJMLV010000005.1:77007435-77022443 GCA_027123465.1 Erythroxylum coca
AGTATTCACAATACACTGCGGAAAAGACCATACAACAATATGATGTATAATCAAAAATACCAAGGATGTACGAAAATACCTTATTGTCGTGGATAGGTTGCTTCTTTTTCAATTCCAAGACACTGTAAACGGGAATACCCTCTACCGGTATCCACACGAGTATGTACGATCGGAGCTGTGGTTGTGGTGTGCTAACACGTCCTACAACTCTTTCCGAACGCCGCACGATTTTCCTCTCGGATGGTGGCTAGGGTTCGTGACTCTCACTCGGTCTCTTCCCCCTGGACCCCTGACCCATCTCTGCCTGTCTCTGCCTCATAAGCTGCTCAACTCTCACTGCAGCAGCCCTAAGCTCAACAAAAGTGCCCATATCAGATCGGGCCAATCTAGTACGGATCTCCAAGTTGAGGCCATGCTCAAATCTCCGGCACCTATCAGCCTCTGTCGAGATCAAAGCAGTAGCATATCCCATCAGCTCGTTAAACCTAACCTCATACTCTGCCACTGTCATCCTACCCTGTCTCAGCTCCAAAAACTCCTGCATCTTCATTTCCAGATACACCTTGGGCATATAATTGTCTCTAAAAGCCCTCAGGAAATCCTCCCATGTCAGTGGGCAAGGCCTGGTGGTACTGCCCGGGACAGTCTTCCACCACTGATAGGCTGGGCCCTGCAGAAGAGAGACTGCATAGTCAAAGCGCTCATCTGCATCACAATCCATCTGGTCGAAGACTCTCTCAGTCCTCTCCAGCCATCCCTCAGCCTCAGCGAGGTCTGTACTGCCAAAGAAATCTACAGCCCCCTGCTTACGCAGTCTGTCATACCTCCTCTCCCGTCTCACGGGAACTCTAGGAGGCAGCTCCTCAGATTGAGGCACCGAGGACTCTCTACTAGCTCCGATAGATCCCTGGTCAGCTGGCTGATCTATTTGATCACCAAGAACGGATGACCTATAATAAAACAAGAACTCTGATCAGTTTCTGCAATGAAAAATTGACAGTTATGTACATTACTGCTGTTGATGTTATCAAATGAAAAAGAAAATTGATGGTTTTAAAAATTAGTGGTTTTCATATTGATGTTGTATAATTATTGATACCATATGAGGTACCGTAGTGATTGTTCGTAGTGCATCCTTATCGTAGGATATGTATCGAAATGATCTACGGGCGTCCCGGTGTATACCCTATGATAAAGGGGTGCTACACCAAGCCTATTGGAGGAAACCTAGTTGGATCATAACCCAAATTGATCCACTTATCTCAAATCCTTGAATCGGATTCACCTGGGGCTTGAAGACCATTGTGTTGGGCTATTCTTCGTCGTTTGAAGCCTAAGAGGAGATAGAATTATGATATAGAATTATGTGATGTAGTCGTATTATATGATATAGAATTATGTCCAACATTTTACATTTCTTGTAAGTGGCATATCCTTCCATTCTTCTTAAAGGAGTATCATTCTCCTCTCTCTAAAATGATTGATAAAATTTTATAGCAACAAGGGTTCCTAATGAAGTCTCATTTTCCATTAATGTGATTATTTGTTGTGAGATTTACTACATGATGTTCATTCCTATAACATTCAAGTTCAAAATTTTCATCACATATAAAATAAGCCAAATAATTAACAGTACCATTTTTGTTCTTCTCCAGCTTTGACAAAACATTAGGACATATATTTTTGTTACATGTAGTCCCTTGCTTATTCTGATTGAATCTCTTCATAATTGCTCCACTCATAACGTCTGAGCATGTCAAAATTAGTTTTTCCCTTACATTTCTCAAGTAGGCATTAAAATATTATACAGTGTTGTTTGGTACCAGTTCACTCTTGCATATTTGGTTAAAAGCATATCTACACTATCTCTTTTTAAATTTTTTTGCAACCAGTTATGTTAATAAGCTCTTTAACTTATTTACTTTTTCATATCCTTTTCGAGTACAATTAGAAGCTATAATTCATACATGATCTTTGATGACAACAGAGAATTTATATTTTTTATAAGCTCTACAAAGTCCTAAAACAATTACGATGATCAAAGTGTGCATACTAATATTCAAACAATTCATACAGGCCTTGTAGTATATGAATAAGAGAAATTTAAATTAATTAGGTGATACTTAATATGGAAATTACTTTTAGTATTTTATTGTTTTACTTTTCTTATTTCACTCGTGAACACCAATGAGAAACTATTGCCAATATCATAAAGTAAAGAACTCATAAATTATTTTCAAGTCTCTTTATTCTTAACTCTAGTAACAAATCGAGCCAAAGGACATATGTTGTCATTTAAATCCTTTCTAATGGTTCTCATAGTTATCCACCATGTCTTATTTGCAAATGACACTTATCCATGTATATAATAGGTTCACAAATGTTTGAAAAACGAGAAGTACACTAGTTTGAGACAAATATAGCATGGATCAAATAAAACATCATGAGACTTGATATAAAGTGAGCTAGCCCTATTGCTTTATATTATAGCCAAGAAGTATCCTCTTTAACTTCTCGTGTTATGCTGCTCTATCTCCAAGCAATAAATACATAATATGGCTCTTAGCTTTATAAGCTTTAATATCTAAAATCTTTTGTCATTAATCTTATAAAAACAACCTTTTTAAACCCTAAAATATGTCTGCTAAGACTACCCATAAAGTGTGCCACATATTTATTAGTAAACTACTGATAATCAGTCTTCTCGTTAGCAGATGTTCTACCATAAGCATAGGTTTCTTGAAATGTCTTGATCTAAAATACATAGTCACTTTGTATATGGATTACATGTATTCTCCACGCACGTTTGTTTTTACACCTGACAATAACTTTTGACCTTTCATTTTTGATATAAATATAATCAAGCCATATTTTGATACTGTGTTGTGTTAATACATCATCTATAATTTCTTCACTTTAATACCCAACTCATTGAAATTTAGTGATTTGCTATCAATATATAATAGGTCTCCTAAATCATTAAATGCTCTAGTGGCTACTTCAATAGGTGCCTCCTTAAGTGCCTCAATGGTTTTTATAGTGGCAACTTCAATAGGTTCCTTAATGGCTACTTCAATGGCTAATATAGTGGATGCTTCAATAGTTGCTTCAATTTCTACTTTAATGCATATTGTGCCATTATCATTCTTAATTACTTCAATAGGAATATCTATTTTTAGGTTAATAAGTGTGCATAATTTAGTATAACTCTCCTATTTAAGTATACCTCAATTGTTTATAACTTTCTTTCTTCAATTATTTATTTAACTTCTTTATTTCATTATTATTTTGTAGTGGTCTCAAACCATTTTTAAATGTTTCATGTTATAATTTACACATGAAATCTCATACTTATCCTTACTTTAACCTCTTAATATTAAGTGCAAAATGAATAAGGTTATCTCATCCACCTCAATACCAAAATAATCTATCTCTCCACCTTTATATCTTATATTTAGTTTGAACTTAAAACGTCCATAATAAAGCTAATGAGACCTAGTTCTAGGGTTAGAAGTAGCAACCATTTCTTAGTTATTACCAACATTATAGAAAAATTATAAAAAAAAAAACCATTGCATTCTAAGGACTTAATATTGCAAATAAATAAAATTTCACTGGTTGGACGTGTTAGTTATGTCTTAGTTGTATTTCACTTCAAAATGCAAATTACAAACAATGCATCAAGTAAAGATATGAAAGGAACTGCATCAATATGGAAAATTAGTGTTTAAGATCATTTTCTATTCTATACATCATTCCTATTATGTCAGTTATAGTAAAAATTGAATGCTTCTTCAATTGAGCATCCTCAACCCCATCAATACACTCGAAGCAAACATTAAAATAGGATAAAGAAAATATGTAGTGTAGAAAAAAAAAATGCAGTGGATGGATGTATTAGTTATGTCTTGGTTATATTTCACTTCAAAGTGCAAATTATAGACTTCAAGTAAAGAGATGCAAAGTATTGCATCAATATGAAAAATTAGTGTTTTAAAAGATTCTATATTCTATACATCATTATTATCATTTCAGTCATAGTAAAAATTGAGTACTTCTTCAATTGAGCATCCCCTATCACATTGATATACTTAAAGCAAACATTAAAATAAGATAAACAAAAATGTACAACAAAAGTTATTAACTACCAACTTAAAGGTCCAAAAATTCCAGCTCAAATGACTAAAGCTCCAACCAACAACTTGATAAGTTTTAAATTTATAAACAATCCAACACCATAAACTTTAACTAATAATATCACAAGATGCTTAAATGACTACAATATGTTATACATAATGGAGAAAAATAAAAAATGACCTAAAATTGACCGGATTAACTTGAATTAAGTCACTTGGAGTATAAGACAACAATGCTAGTAATTGTTAAACATAACCCAATACCATCAACATTGATAAATTAATATATTGACACACGTCAAGACAAACTATAAATTAAATTCATCTTAATAAAAATAAATACAAGCCAAATTATCACACAAGAATATATTTCCTTCAAAGGGATATAAAGACAATTTCTTAATTTAAATTTCAACATAATTTGTAAGAGCAATAGAAGAAATCAATGAAAAGAATGAAATTACCTAATTGAAACCATAATTATAACCTAATCAAAATTCCCTATTTGAAACTCTAATCTAAATCAGCTAACTGAGACACTAACCAAAATCCCCTAATTGAAAATCCCTAATTCAATTTTGAGGATTTCAAAGATCCTTAATTGAAACCCCTGCAACTTAGCATTAAAAATCCTAAAATTGCAAATCGTAATTTCACAAAGCCATTAAATGGAGAAACACAAGAGTGTACACATACGATGTTATGATTTTTCATAAACGCCTCTTTCCTTATGCTTGTATATGAGTAAAAAGACAAGTGATCTCTTATTTTTCATAAAGGATTCTTTCATTCTCTTTAAACATACAAAAAGAAAAGAGTGATTTTTATAATTTTCAACTTAGTGCCAAAAATTTTTAAGTTTTTAATTAAGTGACTAACCTTTTCAAAAGTTTATTTCTTTTACTGATGCAAGGTGTACATCAAATGCCACATGTATTTTCGTCTATTAGTTATAGTAGTAAAAACAAGTTTTTGGTTTCATTTATATGAAATTTAAAAGGTTAATTAGTAAATTGAAAACTTTGGAAAGTTTTACACTAAATAAATCTCAAAAGATTAGACACTTTTGAATTTGTGATCTCTTTTAAAAATTTAGGTATTGAATTAAAAAAGTCTAAATCATAAGGAATTTAGTGTAATTAACCATTTTTCTTATTTAAGTATTCTAACATGGAAGATTCTTATTGTAGTCTTTCATTTTTAATGTTTCTACTCAATTAAATATTTCCATCAAAATTTTAAATAGAAAGTCAACGTCTATACACCTTAAAAAATATAGGTAGACGTGTTAATTTTTATTAGACCTACTCAGATACATATAAAAAAATTAAAAACGTAAACAATATATTTTAAATTTTGAAATATAAAACAATTATTTTTGAAAATATTATATATATTAGGATATGTCAACCTAAACTAATTCAAGTTTAACATAAACAAGTTTATATTCCTTAATTTCAATTTGCTCATAAGAATTTAGGACACTATTCTCTTTTGAAACATTGTAAAATGGTTTCCTTTTTAAAAGATTGTAAGATTGTTTCTTTTTTAAGTTACCAATATCAACTTCTAATTGTGTTTTACACATCTCATTCATTAAGTTTTCAAAATATGTACACATGTTATTGGAAAATGTGAATCCTTAGCTTTATTGCCTACTTTTCTCCATGCCCATCTTCATATTTAAGTTTAAAACTATTTAAAAAACAAACGAAAACTTTCTTCTCATTAATTGACTAGACATATCTTCTAAAATTTCTTATGTTTTGAGAATCCCAGTTGAGAAATTATCCCTACTCATAATTGGCTATGAAAACCAATAAAAATACACCTAATAATTAAATCTACTACATTGAACTATAAATGACCAAACATGTCTTCTTAAATTTCTTATATTTTGGGAATTCTATTTGAGAAATTATCCCTACTCATAATTGACTATGAAAACCACTACAAAATTACACCTAATAATTAAACCAACTATATTGAGCTAGAAACCAAGAACCACCTTCACAAATTTGTCAATTTTTAGAACCCATTTAACTAAATAAGCAAATATGATTTTTTTTTTAAAGAAGATCCATAAAACCAAACAACACAAATTCTCATCAAATAGTTATAATAGATATTGAATTTCTATCTAGTTCCCATTAACCTCGACAAAAACCTTTAGAGTCATCCTAAGAATAGTTTGAACAATGAATAGTTATTTTTTAAAAAAATTAGAAACATAGTATTTAAAATATAAGCATATTTTCTATTTTTTACATGTGTCTAGGTGGACCCAACAGAAACTGATGTGTCTAGCCATATTTATTTTGGTATGGCATGTTGACTTTTTGTTAACCTATATTGGTAGAATTACTTGATTTTAAGGATGGTAAGGGACTAAATTGGGTCAATATAAGCCAGACTTGAAGCCTATTCATGCTTGAGTCTCCTCAAAATGATGTTGTTTTCTAATAACTAATCAAAACAATATTATTTTAAGTAGTTAAACTAAAACAATGTTATTTTAAGAGATTAGGATCATCCAGATGTTTTGAATTGAGCTTTAACCCAAGTTCCTAAGCTTGAATCCAACTTGAAACCTAGTCAAGCTATGCCTGAACTATTGAATTCAAATTAACTCAAGCCAAAATCGTTATTTCTGCTTGATTGAGTGGAGTCGTTAAGATTAAGAATTGCGTTAAAAACCTTTTATATTTGAGAACTTAAATTAAACAAAATATTAAAATTAGGGGACCAAAAGGATGGTTGTCTCCCATATAAAATTTGGTCAAACATACCAAGATCTCATATATTTTGAACTTTTACTTCAATCTTTAAATTTTACAAACTACCACCTACTTTTTATCATATTATTTAATTATCACACAACCCCATATATCATATTCTATAAGTTTTTCGTCTACTTTTATCCAAAATGATGTCGTATCAAACTTTTTTAGTTCTACTAAGACTTGAGAATCTCCGTAACAAAGACAAATCACTTCATTTCTTGTAGATGGCGACTAAGATCAACTTTCAAAGCTCTTATGTGCTCGAATCTTGCCTTGGTTTATGCTAACTGACTACGAAGCTCTTCAACTACCGACAATGTTTAGAAAAATTGGATTCTTGTTGTCTATAACACATTCTTTAATTAATGAAGAGGGAAGACATGGTAATAGTAATACTAAAGTGGCAACTAATAGGTCCTACTCCTCCTATTATTACTCTACTCACTATACGACTTGTCGTTTCAAATTACTACTTTGTACTTTATTATATAGGTTAAAGTTATAATTTACACCTCAAAGCTATAATTTTTATCTTAATCTTATAAAAATATTCATAACGAAACATTTATCATCTCTAAAAAATATTCATTAATTATTATTTTTGCTATAAATTATTCATCATTTCAATTTATAAAAGAAATTTAAATTATAAATTCATTTCTTCTATGTTATTTATTATTTAAGTTTTTTTTCCCATTCATAAGAGAAGCAAAATAAATGTCATAAAAGTCTGTCCCGTAGATATTTTTCTGACGACGACAACCTCGGCTACCTCATTGGGTCATTGAAATGTCGTTATCAAACAAAACGGCACGCCGTCATAACGGCGGGTAATTATAAGACCCCGAAAGACGCATGTGATGGCTGTGAAAAGAAACGGAAGACCTCACATGCGCTTATACCGACACGTGTGCGGAACCAGATCTAAAGAGATCTTGAGAGATCGGTACGCACGGCTTCAACTCACGGCTTTTGATTTTGTCCAGCTCATTAATCCTACCTGTAAATATCGGGTCCTAGGTGGCACATATGCAACATTTCACACCTCCATTTCTTCCACGTCAGCACACTCGTTTTCTCTTATCTAATATCTTCTTCCTTCTCTCCCCCACCTCGTTTCTCTCTCTCTCGCTCTCTCTCTACAGAAATTTCGGAGACTTTTTTTTTTTTCAGTCTCTCGACTTCTTACTTCACTGAAAGGCATCATCTTTTAGTGATCTTTGGCTAAAATCACTTTGAATTTTTTTATTTCTATTTTTAGCTCTTGATTCAAAGTTGGTATGCAATGTGAAAAGATCTTTAAGTCTAAGCTGAATCAAGCTTGATGACGGTCGATTATCAAGCTTTAGTGGCGGAGGAGGTTATTATCTTCACTCTAATTTATGATTGATCAAATTGGTTCTTTAGGATTTGATTATTTTTGGATTTGTTCGTAAAACCTATTTATTGAAGTTATTTTCTACATAATCGATTGTCTACCTAGATAGTCCTTTTTTTTGTTTAGTGGTTCTGATTTTTGATTGTTGTGGTTATCTGTTGTTTAGTAGTTCTGATTGTTGTGGTGGAGGAAACTTTGTGGACTTTATGCTTTGTTTGGGATTAGGGTTTTTTTTTTTTTTTTGGGTGTTGGCTTTGTCAGTTCTCTTAAAGGAACTCCTACTCGTGTTAATTTTTACACGGATACGGGGATAAATTGGTCTTGGAGTGGATTGTAGGTTACGTGTTTCGTTGCGGAGTGCTTTGTGTATTTCTAGATGTGGAAACTGGTTACTTCATTACTGCATACACATAATTCGTGCGTGTATACCAGGTTCGAGTTGCTGTACTTTCTGAAGTTTGATTGTGGGAAAGAAGACTATGTTCCAGTTTTTTTTCATGATTGAAGGGTGATTTTCAGAGTTCGGATACTGCACTGACGATATCGATAAACCAGTCTTTCTGGATCTAACTGACAGAGACTATCTAGATGAAAGTTGAGGGCAGTGGGGACAAGGATTTGAGGGGCTTGAACCATCAACTGCATGAGGGGAACAAGACAGCTGAAGATGGAATTATGAGGGAGCAAAATTTAATACGAGTTGATGATTTGAAAGTCAATGGCATTGCACAAAATGTAAACGAGGGGCATGGCAGGGGTCTTCAGGTTGCAGCTTCGCCACAAATATCTCAACAGCAGCAGCAGTCTCAAGGGTCCATTGTTTGTTGGGAGAAGTTTCTTCATGTGAGATCTCTCAAGGTTCTATTGGTGGAAAATGATGATTCTACTCGACATGTTGTTACTGCATTGCTTCGGAATTGCAGTTATGAGGGTCAGTGGCTGGTCTCTGTAATATAATGCATTGTGGATTTGGTGTTTGCATTAGACTTGAAGACAGATTAGAGATGGTGGTTGAACTTATATTAGAATATTTGTTGATTCAATGCTAGTCTCCTTCTGCATAAGTTTATTCACTTAACCTTTGTGTGTTTGTGTCTGCTGTGTGTCTGATAAAGATTTTCTTTTTAATTATTGATGCTGGAAATTTGCTCTGACATAATCATTTCTGTGTATATATATACGTGTGTGTTCGTAAAACATTTAATGTATCCTTATCTCCATCTTTATAAAATTGTTCACTTAATCTTCTTGCGCTTGTCAAGCTGTTTGTGGTTGGTGAGCATTTTGATTTGTTGAATTTATTATGCTGGAAATTGTTTCTGCTATTATCACCGGAAAATTGACTTTTCATGCTTGTGTGAGTGGCATAAACTGTGTATAGCTTTAAGACAGGATGGAAATTAATTGCTTTTGTTAGTGATTATTAGAAAAGTTTGGAAGTCAGCTTTCAGGAACTCCAGATTGAGAAGCCACATTACTGCCAAGTAGCACCATCTCTGGATCAACCTTTATTTCATCACTGTTGTCATCTTTGTACAGGCTCAAATAAAAGTGTTTTATGTGAATTCAGCATCTGTTTTTCAATTTTTCTCTTCAAATATTTGGTTGTAGTGAATGCACTTTTGGCATCATTACTTTGTTGCGCGTAGATACCATTTTTTGTTGCTGTCACGTTTTTCGTTGCATGGATGTGATGATTTTATGTATTTATGTGGTTTTATCAGTCATTGAAGCATCAAATGGGTTGCAAGCTTGGAAGATACTCGAAAATTTGAACAATCATGTTGACATTGTCCTAACTGAGGTAGTGATGCCTTTCACATCTGGCATTGCTCTTTTGTGCAAAATTATGAGCCACAAAACACGAAGAAATGTTCCTGTTATCAGTAAGTTTCCTATTGATGAATTTGTTGTTTTTTTTTCTTTGTAACAACAGGATATTGGGAAGAGATAAATTTAACTTTTGTTTTCTGATGAAATGTGTGAAGTGATGTCATCCCATGACTCAATGGGGTTAGTCCTTAAGTGTTTGTCAAAAGGTGCTGTAGACTTTTTGGTGAAGCCTATAAGGAAGAATGAGCTGAAGAATCTTTGGCAGCATGTCTGGAGAAGATGCCATAGTGTGAGTATATTGTGCTTCAGATTTTAGAATTCCAGCCTTGAATTTTTTCATTGTGTAGCTTAATCTTTTCCTTCGGAAGGCCTCTAGAAGTAAAAAAAATCTCCTCGTCCTATTTGCTCATTTAAGTCTCTGTTGCAAAAAGTTAGGTTTTCTCTTTTTGAGATTGATGATTCAGAACTGACACTGATTAGGAAGCTCACATTTTAGCCTTGACAATGGTTTCTTCTCCATGCTTTAACATAACCCCTTGCGTAGGCAAAAATGTTCATCAATACCATTTCCTACTGTGCTTGATTGTCCTTATCTTGTCTTTCAGTCCAGTGGAAGTGGCAGCGAAAGTGCCACACAAACTCAGAAATCTGTAAGGTCGAAGAGTGTTGACAAGTCTGACAACAATAGTGGCAGCAATTATGAGGATGATAGTGGGAGCATTGGCTTGAATGAGGACGGAAGTGACAAAGGAAGTGGCACTCAGGTATAATGAGTGTTTCATTAGGAAGAAAACTTGTGATATCGATAACTACATGAGTGTCTAGGATGATATTGGGATTTGATATAGCAAGTTGAGGTTTTGAAATTGTTTCTTGGCATGTTACTTTTTACTTGTTGGAACTTATATTAATTCCACTTCACACCAACGGGCCTCCTGTTAGTGGCACCCCTATATTTTGTGCTCTACAGTTCTTCGCTTGTAATCTCTGTTTACTTGATTTCAAAATTTAAATGGATATTGTATTGCCGTAAAACTGATGACAGCCACGCAATGTGAAGCACGATTGATTTCTCTACTGATGAAGCCTTCTTTTGATGAGTTAACCCCAGTCTGGTCTGTTTTAAATAGAAATCGGTTCTTAGCTCTGTGAATTGTTTCTGTAGTCTAATACTTTTGTAACTTGGAAAGCAGTTATGCAGATGATTAAAGGTGTATAATATGTAATGATATGCTTTTATGTTTGTAACTGACAATCAAATGCTGGGACTGGACTATTAATTGCTTTAAATTTTACGACTTCGTACTGCTTTCAAATATGATCTGAGACTATCAAGGGTGTGACTGAATGTAAGACTGTCACTTTGCAGAGCTCTTGGACAAAACAAGCGATAGATATCGATAGCCCTCTCCCAACATCACCATCTGATAATGTTGCTGAATGTCCGGATAGCACTTGTGCACAAGTCATTCATTCAAATGGTGAATTATCTGGTAGCAAACAAATTCCTGTAACAGATAAAACTAAGCACTGCAAACTGGAGGAACAACTTGGTATGTGTGAAACTCTATGGGTCTTTTCGGTGTTCTGTAGCTTCTTCATAAATCTTTTTCTTTTCCTTCCTCTTCGACTTTTTCTCTCTTATTAACTTGCATATGAATTTTTAATGTTTTTCTATTTCTTGTGAAAGAGAATATTACAACTGGAAAAGACATGGTGATGAACATGGAAAGAAATCTAGACTTACGGCTTGAATATCCAGTTGAAGATCCAATTGCACTTGTAGGCATGAATCAAAAAGATTTGCTTGAAAAAGGATCCAGGAAAGTCAGTGAGCAACCAATTGATAAACAACTGTTAGATCTCAATTGTGAGAATCTTTCTAGCAAATCAAAATGTAAAGCAACTAATCACACAAGTATTATCATCAAAGGTACTGAGCCTCTAAATGACTGCTTGAAGTTTGAGGCATCAAACAAACATGCCAAGATCATGGATACCAAATGTAAAGCCATCTGTGATGATAAAGATGCACCATCCCTTGAGCTCAGTCTAAAAAGACTCAGAGGAATCAAGGATATTGGGACAGCAGTTCATGATGATCGCAATGTTTTAAGACGATCAGATTCATCAGCATTTTCAAGGTATTGGAGAAGCTTAAGGACCAATTCAAATTTATTAAGTCAATTTGCAAATCAAAACATTTATATTTGCCTCCCAACTCAATATTGGCTTGGCTGCCTTTGTTATTTGTTGTGGTGCAGGTATAATTCAGCCTTGAATACAAACCAAACTTCCAAGGGGAACATGAAAAGTTGTTCTCCGTGTGACATTAGCTTGGGTGCTTCCAGAAAAGGATCAGTGTATGATCTCCAATCTCATTCTTGCGGCGATCATCCTAATCAAGGCTCAAATGTCGGAAGCAATAACATTGATACAGGCTCCACTACAAATAACACTTATAACCAGTCAGTTCTGGGGGAAAACAAGCCAGCAGTAACATCTACATTCAAACGTTTGCATCCAGCTCCTATTTTCCAGCCCATGAAAGGTGACTTCTTATGCACCTCAAACCAAATTGTCACAGAAAAGGATGATGATGTTACAGGTGCAGAAGTTCTGGCTCAGTCAAGTGACATCCTTCATGAATCACAAATTCAGCATCGTTGTGATTACCATCATCTCCTTCAGAACACTCAACAGAACCAGCTTCCACCTGGCCTGGGTGATTCATTGGTGAACAAATTGGCTGTTTCTGTTCCACATTGCAGTTCATCCAACGTGCCATGTGGACCTACTGAAGGTAACACAGGTAATTACAGCATCAATGGAAGTGCCTCGGGCAGCAACCATGGCAGTAATCATGTAAGCAATGGTCAAAATGGGAGCACCACAGGTGTAAATGCTGGAGGGACGAACATAGAAAGTGACAACGGGATTGGTGGAAAAAGTGGTAGTGGTGATGCTAGTGGAAGTGGGAGCGGAAATAGAGCAGATCAAGACAAGTTGGCACAGAGAAAAGCTGCTTTGACAAAGTTTCGGCAAAAGAGGAGTGAGAGATGCTTCCGGAAAAAGGTAAAGTAAGGTGATGGCCATTGTCCAAATCTGGTTTATCTTCTGTTACTGTAGGCTCTTATAAGGGAAACAACTATGAGACGGGGACATAGCTCCTGGGTTTGTGGTGTTTGCACTCAGGAACTTTCTAGTATGGTGTAGTTGTCTAATGATATTGTCATTTCCATGTGTGAATTCATTGCTTGACATGTTATTGGTGCTTTTAATTCCGCAAGAAAAGGACGTTGGGAAACAGGATTCTTCCATGTTGCCTTCTGCTATGCCCGTACTCGGTTGCTTGGACATGCATACATGACTTGATGCCCTTCCCTTCAATTATGCATAGTGGCATGATTACTTAATAATGTGTCTACTTAAGTGCAAGCTTGGGATGGGAGTTTTGGCGGATATTCATGATTCTTGTCCCCCTTCAGCTTCCTCTTCCTCTTTTAGAAGCTCATTCTTTCATTTCCCCTTCTTATGCGCTCATTAGTTAGACCTGTTTTCCGTCCTTTGTTTTTCTTTCCATTTTAAGTTTGAAATCCCATTTGATTTGTCCCTTAACAAAATATGAAATCCTTTGTTGTGGATGGTATCTAGGTTCGATATCAAAGCAGAAAGACGCTAGCGGAGCAACGACCACGGGTTCGCGGCCAATTCGTACGGCAAACAGCCAAAGAACGCAAAGAGAGCCCGAGCAGAGCAACAGAGAGCTAAATTGACGTCCTTGATGTGACGACTAGAAATCTACTGTAACAGTTGTTTGTCTGGTTTTGTGAAATGACAAGTCATAGATAGAGAACCTGAAGTGCAGTTTGTTGCTTTAGATTTGGAATGCTATTTGTATCATGAAACTGCGTTCAATGGGAATTGTTGCCACCCTTGAAGTTTGTGTCCTCTCACTTCAATCAGGCCTTTCACAAGCTTGATTAGACTGTATTTCGTTTGTGAAACAGCTTTAATTGTTCATGTTGGTACTCTGCTTTTGTATGTTTTCTTACGTTCCGATGTGATTTAAGAATCCAATTATTCATTTCGCTTTTCAGGAGACGTGTCATTCAAGAACAGCAAAAAGATAAGACTGGCGACTGGCCACTGAGGTCCCAAAAAACATCCCATCTGTAAGTGTAAATCCTGTGTGGCCCAAGTCTGCAATTGGTTGATGATATGTCACGTCTTTGCTTTGGATTAGAACTTGTGATACTCATTGATTAATACGATAAAAATTTAAGATTCAGATGCTTTCTTATCATTCCCCTCTCTGTCATATAAGGGTTGAGATTTTATCCGCATATTTACGTAGATTCTGTATAAAGATGCGGATAAGATTAAAAAAGTAGGACTAAAACTCGGAAATTAGGGTTGGAGAAAAAATTAAATGAGAATATTGTTAAATAAAAACTAACTGATTAATTTATAATAATTAGATGATTAATTAATAAATCAGTCAATTTTTAATAATAAAGATTATTAATATAAATTAAACTAAAAATTTGATCAATTTAATATTTTTATAATTAAATCAATCGAATCGATGCAAATTTTTTATTATTCATAACGTCAGTAAAACTCACATAATTCAACTTGTTTGTACACTAATGTTCAATATGTTGTAGATATCGATCATCATGCGATAACATTCCATAAGCTTATATCGACATAACTTTAGCAACCCCTATTATTGGTTTTAATACAAATATTATGAGAGAATATATAACGTGTGTAATGTTATGCAATAGTGTGATTACATTTATATGTAATAATTCTCTCTTAATTATTTAGCTTAAATTTTTTGTAATAATTTGTTTATTTTTATCTTGTCTT
>JAJMLV010000005.1:77024365-77035035 GCA_027123465.1 Erythroxylum coca
TCCAATGGGTTACCTATTATTATTTTAATGCCACTATAATTAATTATAATCTTCAGTTACATGTACTTTAGTAATATGTATCGGTCAGTCTGGTACAAAATTCTAAAGAATGCTTACCATGTTTGATGCATACAAACAAGTTTTAGACAGCCTTGAAAATTTATAAATTCTGTAATAATGCACAAGTTTTTTTTTTTCGGCACGAGAATTATATAAAAGGTATAAAATGCAAATTTTCAATTTAATACATGTCCTTTTAATAAAAAATTATATAATTTTTTATTGTGTGCATAAAATTTTATTAAACGTAAATCATTCCAATGGGTTACCTATTATTATTTTAATGCCACTATAATTAATTATAATCTTCAGTTACATGTACTTTAGTAATATTATCCTCGTGTGTCGTCTAACTAAGGGTTATTCGTGTGAGTATCAAAAATATTAGCGTCAATGATTGTGATTGAAACCTATCAATCATGTGATTATAATGATTTAGATGGTGCTCCGTTTACACGATATTAAGGCAATAAAAATAAGAATAAAAATAGTAATAAATAAAAATACATATAATAATTATAATTACGATGATTGATTACGACGAATGAATGATCAATATTATTATTGATAGTGGTTAATTTGTAAAGATTTAGAGAAATAAAATTTGTTAAAATTTTGTTTTATATCAAAATTTAATATATTTTAATTAATTATATTTAATTTTGTTAAAAAATATAATTAATTAATTATATTTAATTGCAAAAAAAAAGTATCACATGAGTGACAATGTAATACTTCTGTTTCTTAATAAAATGACTTTCATTCCTCTTATAGTCCGAAAGTATAAACTAATATCTGAAACTCAAATATAGAAATATTGTTCATCCAATGATAATATATTATCAAGCAACTATTTTCCATTTCTTGCCCCTCCCTCCTCATCTCGTATTTATTAACCAAGCACTCCTAGATAATAAAACAAAAACGAGATGATAAGAAAAATTTAAAATTCACAAATAAAATGTAATATTTAGCAAATATAAAATTACACCCATGGCATTGGCACGTGCAGCTGATGCATTCATTCACACCCACCAGTCACACGTACTAGAACGCAAGATTGGGGGTTAGAGCATGGGCTGTCACGTGCGTCCCAACGAACTTTCTCAACTAATTTCCAGTTTCCAACTAATCCACCTTACAACACTTCCTTTTTAACTTTGTTTTTCCCATACAGTTATTGATTTCTTTTTGTTATTTACTATTCCATTTCTACCCTCCAATTTTACTTTATCTAGCGAAATTAAGAATATCGATTTTGATATTAATATGATGCATTACTAGTTGACATTAGACACCATTTTATTCTTAAAATTACAAATTAGTTTTAAATTATTTTTTATGATGATTAAAAACATAAGTATATTCTTATATATAATAATAATTTTAATTTAACCTTTCATTTTTTAATTTATAAACTTATGCAATAAACCTTAATACAATAATCTAAAAAATTCTTTTAAAAATTATATTATTTTTTAATTAATAGACGACACTTAATATTAATATATATAGCTTGTATTATAAAAAATTGCTTATAGAGAAATTAGTTTTAATATTATGAAGCAAAAAGGAAATTAAGTTATTTATTTTTATCCCTATACCAAAAATGATTTAGGATTTAGTTTCACCTCCTCTTGTAAGGGCCTACAGGGGTTCAGTAGTATCAGAGCCATCAGGTTTCGACTTAAATTTACTCAATATTACGAGTTCGAATCCTAAAAAATCAATTTAACCTCCCATTGTGAGGCCTTGTGGGTAGCTAAGTGAAAAAAAATGCTTTCAAATGTACTAAAGTGGAAGAGTATAAAGTCTTCAAAATCCTAACTTCTTTTGCCCATCTTATGTTACTCCTTATAGTTTAGTCCTTGTAGTTAAAATATAGTAAGATTTGTCTCAAAAACATGTTTTCACGGCCATTTGGTTTGACTTTTCTTTTTGTTTAGTTTTTAGTTTTTATTTTATGTTTTTAAAGTAAAAATAAAAATATATTTAATTGTTAATTTTATATAGTTATATTTTTATTATTAATAATAATTATATATTAGATAAAACTTAAAGATAATTTATTTTTAATTAAATAAATTTATTTTGATTCTTATATAGTATTTATTACAAATTATTAATAAAATTATTTTATTTTATTGAAATAAATAATTTTTAAAATGTTTTTTATTTATAGATTGATATTTATTTTAAATATATCTTAACTATTAAATAAAATTTCATTTAAAATTTATATATTTAAAATTTAATTATATTGGTCAACAATTATTTAATTTAATTAAAAATATTAAATAAAATTATGAAATAAAATAAAATTATTCATATTTCTTATTAATAATTAATATATTAAATAGTAAATATTTAGTTGATTCTAAATCAAATTATAAAACATAAAAACCATTTTTATGATTTTTATAAATTTTTAAAATAGGAAGAAACTAAAAGGTCAAATAAAATGTTTTTTTTAATTGAATTTGAAAACAAAAATGAAAACAAACGGGACTTAAAAGCCTATAGCCATTATGTACCAAATTAAGCCAAAAAAAAAACACCCAATTGGTTTTAACATATTTCTTGAAATGTGATTAAAAGATAAAAACTTCATTAACTTACACTAAAAAATAACAACCACAACTTTACCTATTAAGAAATTGTAAAGAATATTAAGTAGTTGTCACTTGTCAAGATGGCGGTGTTTTCTCAAACACAAGATTGACAAGCTGAGGAATCTTGAGAATTGATGAGTGAATTTAATCTTTGTATTGATTCAAATGTCCAATGATGGTCTCACCTTAGCCACCTTGACTATCTTATCTCCACACATTAAAAGTTATTATATGTTCTTTTCTCATTTTTTAGGATTGAATATACTCAAATCCGTTATGATTTAGTTTTTCATTCTAATTCTAATATTTCAAAAGCATCATTTAATTATCTCATTATTTTATTTAAATTTGTAATATTAATTTTTTAAAAATAATATATCATTTTCAAAGTTATGATTAAATAAAAATAGAATACAACAAAGGAAATTGTGTAATCATAATTTCAAAATATAAAATTTAAATACAAGTGATCAATTTGTAAGACTTTTAACACAAATTTTAGAAACCCTTTGTTACCAAAGCTATAAAATACAAATTTGTAATTCAAATTATTTATTAGGGCTAGTAGATAACCAAAACCCATACTCTAACTTGGAGTAGTAGCTTTGTTAATTACTATAAGTTAAGATTGGTTGGTCTTGTCATTCTAATTATTATTAATTAAAAATGTTCCAAAATTATAATTATATTCACAATATTATACTCGAATTATATATTATTATTATTATTTTATAATTTGATCTGCAATTATATTTATATAACTTGTAATTTTTACAAATAATTTATAATTATGAGGGTGTGTCTTCGAATATCTGATAAAGTTGTTCATTTATAATCATAATAAACCCACAGACTTAAGTCATTTGAAACAGTCTTTTTGTAAAAATAAAAAACTGTATTCATTAGAACCCTCTTCATTTTCTAGACTCTCACAAAGTGAGAAACCTTGTGCACTGAATACGTTGACTAATTTGTAATTATATCACAATTTATAATTTTATAATATATATAGTCTTCCTCTAATATATTTCATGCCTATTCTTATGTTTTATTAATGTATTTCTTTTCCTATTTCCAACTTACCCAAAATTAAAAATTAATAATATTTTGATTAATAAAAAATTTAATTCATTTTTATTAGAAAAATATGTCCTTCAAGGGAAATTTATGAATGGTTGTTGAAAACCCAACAACCAACTAGATATATTGTCCTTATTGCCCTTTAACTTTAAGTAATGCTTTAAGCAAAGGGACAAAACTGCCATTTTCACTTGCAGCCTGGGACTATGGCACCACCGTATTAAATGATGACTCAGACTGCATGAAAATTGGCTTTTGCCTTGCAATCAATTGTCTTCAGATCTCAGGGGCGAGGACACTTTTTTTTTTCCCCTGTTATATTAATATCACAAATATACAACCAATAAGAAGCTGAGGAGTTGCATTACACTTTTGCTATTATAAGATTTTTCTAATTTATCTCATCCATATTTTTATATAGGTTTTATATAAATATGTAAATAAGATGATGTAATGTGGAATTAAAACAATAAAAGTGAAACGAGTGATATGATCTTCAGGAAATTATAATTTTCTAAAAAAATTTATATTACAAAATTAATAAAAATGATAAATATTTAACTAATACAATGCTAATATGTCTAAATCTCAACGTATCAATTACATAAGGCTCCCCATTTTGTGAAGTTTGAAGAGAGTCATAATACGAAGTTAATATGTATTTATTAAAAATATTTCTTTTCCATTAATTTTTGTTACAAATATATATAATTCTTTTAATTTTTATTTAAAATATCCAAAATGGAAATTTATAAATTTTAGAGAACCTTTATTTTTTTGGATTCGAGGAAACTCCGTAGGTGGGCCAAGCGGGCATTTTAGAGAACCTAATTATAAATAATTCATAAATTTACAAATTATAATTTAATATAAAATTTGTTTAAATAATTAATGTAATTAAATCGTATATTTAAAAGTTTAAAGTTTATAGAATATTTTTCATTATAATTTTTTAAAAATTTAGATTTTACTTAGTAAAATTTTTAGATATATAATATTAATATAACGTAACTTAGTAAAAATTTCCTTTTGGATTAGAAGGGAAGAACTTACTTCAACCCCTTAATTACAGTTCAAACATTCAAATTTTATATTTTGATAAATATTTACTATCCGAAAAAAAGAAAAATCGAGTCTTTGTTTTGAAGAAATGTTATACCCGTTAAAAGTAAGGTTGTGTATTTTTTCTTATGATTTCGAAAAATTTTAATTTATATTAAAACATTATTTTGTTACTATATTTTTAATTAAAAAATTTAAAGAATAACAACAACATTTAGTATAAATTTCGTTGATACATAGAGTTTGAAAAGATCTAATAATAAGTAGCCTTATTCATAATTAATAAAAAGTTATTTCTAAATCACTTACAAGGAAGCATAACAAAGAAAATAAATAAATAATATAATGATAGGAACAAATTAATAATGATTAAAAAAAATTGAGTTTTCCTGTTGAGTTTGGAAAATATAGAAAAGTCAAAGCCCAGAACTCAGAAACAGGAGATAGTTAGTTGGCCGTACCATCACGTTAGCTTTACCTTTTCCAACCAAAACTAAGAATAAAAAACGAAAAATGAAGAGGAGGAGAAGAAGAAGAAGAAGAGGAAGAAGAAGAAGAACGTATATAGACTATTGGTAATTCAGAGAAAAAAACAGATAAAACTTTATAAAAACCAAGGGGGGAAACATCAGAAACAGTTGCTTTGGCATTCTCCATCTTTTCCTTTTTAACTCTTTCTTCTCTACTCTTCAATAAAAAGACTGGTTTATGCAGAAGCTTTAAAAGGGCAAGCTTCCCTCCTCTCTCTTGTTAAAAGTGTACTTTTAAAAACTTCATTCTTACTGTATGAACTGAGAATCCAGTAAAAGTTCACTTTTTTGGGTTGTTTTTGGCTCAAGGGAAGAAGACGAAGTGAGCTGCAATGAGAAAGATAAAAGTGTGTGTTGTCTAGTAATATGAGCTTTGTCCTTTGTTATATGATATATCCATATACGTGGATCGGTGGATGTACAGAACTGGTTAAGCTTAGTGCGTTTTTTCAAGGTAAGGTTGTTGCACTTGTGATATCGTCACTTGTTGATCTTCGTATCAGATTATTTACTTTTGTTCAACTTCCTGTTTTCCGAATGCAGATTTTGTTGATGTTCGTGAGCTTAAGAAGTAAATGGGATTAGTGGAAGCGTATCAACTCCTAGGTTTTCAGCACTTTTGACTCCGGTTTGGTTTGGCTTCCTTGTCTCTTACCGTGTCTTCTCTTGTTTGTAATTATATGCTCTTTGAATTTGGTCTATGGCTTATGTTCTTACCAGGAATAGTTGTTTGGATCTCAAGGATTAAATGCTGTTTGCAACCCTCTAAATTACAAGTCCATATCTATTCTTCGGTCAGGAAAAGTTCGAAACTTTTCTTCAGATTTCTCTTTTTTTCTTTCTGCAGAACTCTATGGTCCACTAACGTATTGAAGTGTTTGTTTATGGTTATCTGATGGCTCTTGTTCATATAAAATTTCTTCTTTTCTTGATTCTTGAGGGTTCTTCTCTTTTTCTTTAGAAAAGTCAAAGTCTTGGCATAACTCGTCTTGACTTGAGAGTTTTATACAAAAATATGGAGCGATAATCGTAAGAATATTGTTAATCGAGGAGCACGAAGGTTGTGAAAGTGAAATATTTCTGATGACGTGATGCTGAATATTCTGGTGGTTCAGATTCATCTGTCTCTAGTCTTTGGAAGCAAGCGAGTTTTCACAAGAAAACTATTATAAACTATCAGAAACAACCAAAATGATACGACCCATGTTTCCAAAGATTTTGGAGTTGCCTGTAAACTGGTAATTACTTTTAGGAAATATATAACTATTGCCTAGAGGCCAAAGCGTTTAGGTGCAATTTGGGATGCTTTGTGGTGAATAAATTTGGAAATAGTTGTTACTTAAGTTTTTCATCTGAAATTTTCCTATTACTTGGATAGAACTGTAGTTTATTGGTGAAGTATGAGCAAGAGGGCACAAACTTTCTGTGTTGAGAAAGACTTCTAATTAGTTAGACTAAATCCAAGTTGGCGTCGAATCCTGAAGAACTGTTTGTTAAACTTATTGACTGTGCTGATAGAATTCACCAACAGCGCTTATTTAATTATGGTATGGAGTTTTGGCAATGCCCTTGCCTACTGAGGTTTTCTGGAATGGCCTTTACTGGGTTGCATGAAAATCTGTGGGTGCCTCAATTCAACGAATTGTGTTTTTAATCTTATTACGAAATGTAAGAGATTTGAGTAAACAATTGATATGTGGATCCTGGAAGTAGTTTCAGATTATTCCTGCTGTCAGTAATTCGCTGTAAAGATGGCCACTCAATCTGAAGCATATTGCTCGTTTGCAAAGTTGTAGGTTGTTAAGAGAATTGGCTTCCTGTTACTGCACTTTGTCCATACAGAAAGAAAGCACTTTATGTGTATAGCTGGTCTGTTTTTCATGCAGAGGGGTTTTAATCTTTTTTTCTGGTACATATGTTGAAGATGGTATTTCAATGGAGAGGGACAAAAGCATGAGTGATTTGCAAGCAAGCGGAAGAGAGAAAAAAAGAAGAAGAAGAGAGAGTGAGTTGAGAGAGAAAAGAGAGAGAAAAAGAGATACAAAAATATTTTGTATATTTTTTAGCCTAATTTTTCCTTGCAATTTTCCAGTTTTTTTCAGTAGTAAACGTCTTTTTTATCCTTGCCCGTGATTTTTACCATAGTTTAGGAGTTTTCCACGTAAAATCTGTGTATTCTTTGCTATTCTCCTCAGTCCTATTTAGCTGCGAATCTGCTCTAATCCGGTTGATTTTCACAACATGATTGAGGTAGAAATAGGTTCAGTGAGTGGTGATAACCAGTCTTCAATTCCACTGTACAAGAATTCAAGAAGAGTTCAAGTCTTATTTCTGCTCAGTTTAATCAGTTCGCTCTTGAATGTTATTTCTGTGTTCTTCAACTTTTCATATCCCTGTTTTTCTTGCACCTTTCATGTTGCCAGATTTTACTCATAATGCTTGATTTGAGTCCCTTTTCTTTGTTTTGGAGGTAAGCTACTCGAGTCCTAAGGAAAAAGAAGTATTTGAATAATTAAATGCAAGAATCTGTGCTTCTATGCTGAAAACTTTAACGCAATGGCCAATGAGTGTATGCATAAGATGCTACAGCTGTTCAATTAGCCGAGAAAAATAATTTTCAGATTACAATATGCTAATTAGTTACAAATGTAGACTGCTGGTTGTGACATGATAGTACTCTTTATACTTTCTGTTCTTTCTTCATGTCAGTTTAGACTCATATTCTCTATTTTTCCATGCAGAGCAATAACACATTTCATGATGTTGAATTGGTGTGTCATTCACCATTAATTTGACCTTCATTCCAGATACTTATATTGAAATGGAGATCAAGGAACCAGACAGGGTTGTCATAGCTAAACCGGTAGCATCCAGGCCTAAATGCTCCAATTTTAGATCCTTCACAGAGCTCCTTACAGGTGCTATTGATGCTTCACCCCCAACTGTGTGCTCGGAAACTATAATTCCTGCCATTAGACCAAAGACAGTGAGGTTCAAGCCAATGGCTAATCGTTCTGCAGCTGCATTGCCTTCTTCGCAGGTTTTCTGTCAGAGTCACTCAATTTGGTTCATGTTCAATGCTGATTATCTGCTGAATTTCCATGGCTTTTGAAAATTTCAGGCTAAACCCTCTGAATCGGCAGCTTGTGATACACCTGACAGAGTTTCAAAATCAGATTGCAAGCCCACGGTCGTATATAAACCACATGCGAAACTTGTATCAAAGACAACTGTAGCTCTTTTGGCTAATATGGTTAGTAGCTTTATTTTCTTTTTCTGCTTCTCATATGGCTAATGTAGAGTTAATGTTCAACTTTTCCATTAGGAATCACTTTCCTTTCTAACCATGATCTTGAATTTTGCTGAATAATCAGATTATGGTATCCTGAGTTCAAAAAGTTATTTCTCAGGGAAACTTTAATAGGAGTCAACATCAAACACTGGCATCAGCTGACAGTCGTGTGTCTCAAAAGAATCAAGAAAGAAGCAGTTTTCCATCCCAACGTGCCTCAAATCTTCAGAAAATTCCATCTGTTGCAGACACTGATCAGACAACTGAGTCCTCAAGATTGATGATTCATAATCAAGAAGATGATACAAAAAGTTCAGCACCTATTGCAAATACAGATCGACCTTCTTATGATGGTTACAATTGGAGGAAGTACGGGCAAAAGCAAGTAAAAGGAAGCGAGTACCCGCGAAGTTACTACAAGTGCACACATCCGAATTGTCCAGTGAAAAAGAAGGTTGAGAGATCATTTGATGGGCAGATTGCAGAAATAGTCTACAGGGGTGAACACAACCATCCAAAGCCTCAGCTACCTAAACGGAACTCATCAGGAACACAAGGTGCAGATCAGGAGGCAATTAACGCCCCATTATGGAGTAGTAACCTAAATGAAGGTTCTGAAAGTAGAGTTGAAACTCAGAATGACACAAGATTACCCAAGTATCAGAATAAAGCTCCACCATCTCATGATCCTGCTCGAACTGGATCGACTAACGTCGGTGCAGGCACTTCGGACAACTCTTGTGACCTCAGTGGAGAGTGTGATGAAGCTGGCAAGAGATTGGAGGAAGAAGATTCTGGACCCAAAAGTAAAAGAAGGTATGAGTTTGCGAATACATGCATCATTTAATCAAAAGTTGTCAACTTGTCATATCCTTTTGCACATTTTACCTTCTAGGAAGAGTGAAATTCAATCTGTTGAAGCTGGGGTAGCAGAGGATGGTGCAACAGAACCCCGTGTTGTGGTGCAAAATTCCACAGATTCAGAGATTTTTGGAGATGGTTTTAGATGGAGAAAGTACGGGCAGAAAGTTGTGAAGGGAAATGCATACCCCAGGTTTCAGAATCTGTTGCATTATCCTTCTTGTTATCTGCTGCTTTGCTCATAGCAAAATCTCCTTTCCTTTTCCTTGCAGAAGTTACTACAGATGTACCAGTCTCAAATGCAAGGTTCGAAAGTACGTGGAAAGAGCTTCGGATGATCCAAGAGCTTTCATTACAACATACGAAGGGAAGCATAACCATGACATGCCTCTTAAGGGTTCAACTTCAGCAGCATCAGAAGCTGAGTTGCAGAAACCATAATCTCCAACTCTGGACCAAAAACCTTACATCTTACATGTCTTTACCCAGCTACTTCTGATTTTCGTGTCCTAATAATTTTCCATTTAAAGCAGAATAAGTACATCCCTCTGGTAAATCTGTCGCGTAATATGTAAAACAATCTCAGGTTCCTACCAACTTTCACCAAATGGTTCTGTGCCCATATATATATATATATATATATATATATATATATATATGTCTTCCTTGTCATATGCTTATTGATCATTGCTTCATTTTAAAATTTTACTTCTTTGTGGCTATAGGCAAACTCCAATTGAGCTCGGACAATCTGAAATGTTTTGTTTTGTCTTTTAAATAAAATGATGTTATTTTAATTAATTGAATCAACAATTGAAACCTAAAATCTGAAGAGGTATAGTCAAAGTTATGAATACTGTACTGGGCTCGGTATCGAATTGAACTCTGGAACGGAACTGTACCGATACCGATTAGTATCGGGTACTGTTTAGGGGAATTTTTTAAAATTATGAAATAGTTCCTAAAATTTTTAAAAATTGCAAAATAGTCTATATTAGTATATTATGCATTTGTACTGTACACTTTACTAGTTTACTGTTTATATCAATCATGTTTTTAAAATCTTAATAATAAATAATAATGACATTTAATATAAAATAACAATAATTTTTAAATATTTTACATATAAATAATAACTACAATTAATATAAACAAAGACAATCATCATCATAC
>JAJMLV010000005.1:77111519-77123189 GCA_027123465.1 Erythroxylum coca
TAGTTGATTATGTAAACTTATAAATTGAGTCATTTATGTTTCATACAAACATGTAAACTTAAGTATATTGTCGATTTCTTGGGGCCCTTTTTTTAAATTTCGCCCAAGGCCTATAAAACAATAGGAACGACCCTGCTAGGGTCGACATTATCCACAACTTGTTATTTATCTTCACCAATGCCCTTGTACAACCTATTGTTCCTTTCTTTCCACAAGGACTAAATGGTGGTTACAAAAGCAGTTTTGATAAGAATAGCATTCGGTGGTCCCGATCTAGTTTGTGAGATAATCTTGTCAAGAGTCTACTCCTAATCTAGTGTTTGTGTAGCTATTCCTAACATTTGTTGAATGCGGCCCCATACCACTTTAGAGTAGTTACAATTAAAGAATAAATGATTTTGCATCTTCCTCAAGCACTCTGCATGTTTCAAAAATTGAGTCATGTTGGCTATACCATTTGTTCTTCATCTGCAGTCTAATTTTGATCACAAGCCCTATGATAATGGAAGCTTTTAGGTTGAAAGAGTTTTTCCAAAGGAGGTTATGTCAAGCGACATAAGAAGAGGAGGCATTGTTGAAGAGAGAATGACAAGAAGCATTAGTTAAGATACCTTGTAGATTTGGGGTCCATATGAAGGTATATGCATTACTTGAATCTCTAAGAGCAAGAAATCCTCTAAAGCAGCCATGCCATTCTTTGTTAAGAATGATATTAGATACTTTAGAGGTGGCAAGTAGTCTATTTCTCAATGATATTAGAGACTTTAGAGGTGGTAAGTGGTCTATTTCTCAATTGATTGAGTTTAGATCTTTGAATAAGTGGACTAGCATTTGTCCAATTATCATACCAAAGTAATGTATCAATCTTGTCTAATTATCAATCTTTGAAGGGGTTAATGAAGCCTCTAATGCAATCAATAATTAAAGATCCAAGAGGGTGGAAACTAAAATATGCCAGAAACTAGCATTTTTTATGTGAATTTCATGCATCTATTTAATCCATAAAGTCCCCTATTTGTAAAAAGTCTTCAGAGTTTTTGGCATAAGAACATGTTTTGTATAATAGAGATAGATATAATGCTCAAGCCTCCTTATTTCTTAGGTTTATTGACCTCACTCCACTTGACCTTCGCTTCCTTAGCATTCTTGGTGTTACACGACCAAATAAATGCTTTTAATATTCTATTCATCTCCTTCGCGACTCTCTTAGGCAAAATAATATGAGTAGACAAATGCAAATGCATACTATTTAGAACATAGATGATTAAAGGAAATCTACTGCATAAGAGAGAAGTCAGTTGTACCATACATTAATCTTACCTTTGAGCTTTTCAAGTAGAGGGATGTGGTCATAAAATTTGGGTTTAAAAGAGAAAATAGGTACTCCTAAGTATTTGAAAGTAGGAGGATGTAAACATATACTACTCATTCTACTCATTTGCTCCTTGTCTTTGATTATTCTTTTTTATAGTCACATAGAATATAATATGATATAACCTTTATTATTGAAATAAAAATAGTAAATTTCTAATGTACATAAATTAAAAATTATTTAGTCATATTATTATAAATTATTATTTAGCTATTATTATTATGATTATTTTATTATAATCATATGAGAAATTGTCATAATTATTTATTTTATTTATTAAGATTAAAAAGTTGAATACATAATTTACCCCCTTTTTATATGTTATCAGGACCAACAAATATGTTAAAAATTTGCTCTGAAGAAGAAAATTTGGAAAAAAAAAAGAGTGCCTAATCTATCTAATCAAATGGGGTTGAGTCTTGGCCTAATTGCCATTTTAAAGTAAAACGTTTAAACCTTACGTACAGTATTAGCAGGATTTGTTGACTTGTAAATTGTAACAGTCACACGCCATTTTTGTTTCCAGTTATGTTGGCGACTTAATGCATGTTTGGATGACTTTGAGGGGTTTAATAAACATTTTTCTTCACTACAAATTTTTTAATAAAAAAATATGAGTGTTTGATTGTAAAATAAAAAAGTATTTTTTAAATAGATATAATTTTTTTAGTAACAAAAATATAGTTTTTTAAATAGATATATTTTTAGTACAAAAAATATAGCTTTTTTAAAAACTCAAATTTGGAGTTTCTTAAAAAAAATCTCTCAAATAATTTTTTCAGGTAAATTTTTTAAATCAATCTATCAGCCTATTTATTACTCTCTTTTGTCCTTATGTGTTAAATATAATTCCCCAGCTCATCTTTACATTTACTTAAGTTGATATTTATTTTGATATTTATATAATATTATTTGACTTTTTATATGTTTTAATATTTATTTTTGATATTAGTTTTATTTATCTTATAATCTTATAAAAGATTTAGTTAGATATATTTTTATTTATGTTTTATATGGTTTAAAATTATATAATAATTAATATATTATTTTTTACATATTGCTTAAAATACATTAAATAATATTTATATGAATAAATAATTTTTATTACAAAATAAAATATAGTTAAGATTAAAAGTACTTTTTATTTTTATGTTACCAAACAGTCTATTGTATATATTTTTTTTAATTTTTTTAAATGACAGAAAAAAATTAACTGATTTCTTAATTTTATTTTTTAAATATCTACAGAAAAAAAATACTGATAAAAGCTCATAGGCATAATTCCAATCAAACATGCTATTCATTCATTTGCTTCGGCTCTGGAGGCCCATGGGAATCCTTGTTCCTCGGGGATGAATACTGCACTAGTCCGACATAAACTATCTTGCGCCAGACATGACATTCTCCGAATCTTGAACTGTAGAACTTTATCTACTCACATCCTCGGACGCAGGAAACACGCGAAGCGTTTAAACAATCCCGTGAGAGTCCTAGATATCATATCCCCCAAGAGAAGAACTACAACCCCTAATCAAAACCATCTTCGTCTCATTCAGGACTTTCTACAAACAGGTTCTGATCATACTGTTGAAAAGAACCTAAACGATGATTTCGGAATTCCAAGGTTAGAAAACGAAGTCCCAAACGCGTTTGGTGAAGTACTTAAATCTTTTTGCGTGGACAAAGAAGAGTCGGATGGTAGGCTATTAGATGCCAGTGTTTTGTCCAATGCCGTGAGCTTATGTGGGTCTAAACGTGATCTTCGAGGTGGTTCCCAGTATCATTGTCATGCAATAAGATCTGGGTTTGTTGTTAATTCATACGTTGGGAGTTCTTTGATCACGTTTTATATTCGTTGTGGAGAGTTGCAAAATGGGTATAAAATGTTCGAAGAAATGCCTCTTAGAAACGTTGTGTCATGGACAGCTATTATCTCTGGTTTTGCGAAGGATTGGCAAGTTGACATGTGTTTTGAGCTATACTCTTTTATGAGAAATTCAACTTTAAAACCTAACGAGTTTACGTTTACGAGTATCTTGAGTGCATGCACAGGAATCGGAGCTTTGGGGCAAGGCAGAAGTGCTCATTGTCAAATAGTTCAAATGGGTTTTGATTCTCATTTATACATTGCCAACGCTCTTATATCAATGTACTGTAAATGTGGGAATGTTGATGACGCCTTGGAAATATTTGAGATCATGATGAGTAAAGATATTGTGTCATGGAATTCAATGATTGCTGGGTATGCTCAGCATGGATTGGCAGTGCAAGCACTTGAACTTTTCGAAGAGATGAAGAAACTGGGAATAAAGCCTGATGACATTACTTTTCTTGGTGTGCTATCTTCATGTAGACACGCGGGGTTGGTTGATGGAGGGAGGAATTACTTTAATTCAATGGCTGAATATGGTGTGAGGCCAGAATTAGACCACTATTCTTGCCTGATTGATCTTCTTGGCCGTGCTGGATTGGTGGAAGAGGCTCGAGATATTGTACTGTCAATGCCTATGTCTCCTAATGCAGTTATATGGGGCTCGCTGTTGTCGTCCTGCAGACTTCATGGGAGTGTTTGGATTGGTATACAGGCTGCCGAGAGCAAGTTATTGCTGGAACCGGGATGTGCTGCTACTCATGTGCAATTAGCCAACTTATATGCTAGTGTGAAGTGCTGGGATCAGGCAGCAAGAGTGCGAAAGTTGATGAAAGATAGAAGCCTGAAAACAATTCCTGGCTATAGCTGGATTGAGATCAAGAACGTGGTTTACAGATTCCGAGCAGAAGACTGGTCCAATTCTAGACTAAATGAAATCGTCATTTTACTCGACCATCTGATGGATCACATTGCAATTTCAGAGCTTGTTCCTGGAATAGAAGAGGAGGTTGATACTGTTCTACTGAGGGTAATGCGAGTTCATAAGTTCTCAGCTCCCAGTTCCCAGTAGTTTGCATCCCACAAGTTGCTAATCCTCCCAGAGCTTGACACCAAATAGCGTCGTCACTGGGGATCGTGCAGCAGGCACTGTGGTAACTGATCCTAAATTGATTATGCTAAAGAGGTGTTGGGTTAGTGCCCAAATTCTTCCACATTAACTTAAATCAACAATTTTGTGGCTACAAATGTTGACTTATTTACTTTATGATTGATTTAGTTATCTAAAGTCAAACTTTTTAAGCCAAGCATTTAATGCTCAAATCATATACAATGTTTTTGACGGGCAACATAACTATTTCAGCCCACTTTGTAGACAAATTGATTTATGGCGCAAGGCACAAGCGGCAAATTTGAGCATTGTAAGTACATCTTGAGTCTCTCTATTTTTTAAGCATGTAATAAGCTGATACTTAACAAAAAAATTGAGAGTTTATTTTCACAAATATTAGCTCAAATTTGTATTTAATTTTATTTTAGGCGAGAGATTTATTTTGTGAGATTATACACAAAATTTATATACTCATTGTGCTTAGTTTCTTAGAGGATACATATTTTTTTGTATTCTTTTCCGTTGTAGTGAATTTTTCGCTATCGCACAAAATAAAACTCTCCTAAGATAAAAGTCAATATAAATTTGAGCTAATATTAGTGAAAATAAATTCTCAAATTTTTGGCTAAATGTCTCGGCTTATTGCATGCTTAAAAAATAGAAGAGCTCAAGATATATTTATAATGCTCAAATTTTGTTGCCTTTGCCTTACCCCATAAACTAATTTGTCTACAAAGTCGGTTGAAATAGTTGTATTGCTCGCCAAAAATATTGCATACGATTTGAATATTAAATGTTTAGTTCAAAAAGTTTGACTTTAGATAACTAAATCAATCCTTAGCAAATAAGCCACCAATTTATTGATTCAAGTTGATGTAGAAGAATTCGGGTCACTAACTCAAGAATCTCTACCTTGGCTCAAATTCGGATAATCAGATGCTGCGAATATCAATTAAGTCTAAGCAATGCTCGAATCTAGCGATAGATAATGGCTTGGTCAACAAATCCGCAAGATTGTCAAATGTGTGAACTTTCTTGTAACAATTTCTTCAATGACAATAGTCCCTAATGTAGTGGTACTTTACATTATTATGCTTAGTTTTGAAATGATAGGCATCTTTCTTGGTAAAACCCAAAAGTAGTATCCTATGTGACACCAAGCTTAATAATACGACCATGCAACCAAGTAGCCTACTTCACACCTTTTGTAGCTGTAATGTACGCTGCTTCTGGATTAGACAAAGTTGCTATAGATTGCAGTGATGCTTTTCAAATTAAGATTTCAAATTATCGATCAAAGACTTGTTATAGGAAGTAATGATAATTTCATACATATAGCAACAAGTACACGAAAGACTCATCTGCGTATCAAACTTTTGGTAAAGGCGTGCATGATCATAAAAGTATCAAACTTTTTGAACTACCGTCTTAGAGCTTGCTTAAGCCTATAAAGAGATTTCTTCAACCGACAAATACAATACTCCTTACCAGGAACAAAAAAAACCCTCGAGTTGCTTCATATAATTCTATTCCTTGAGTTCTCCTTGTAGAAAAGTGGTTTGCACATCAATTTGCTCCAACTCTAAATCAGACAGAGCAATAAAAGAAAGAAGCCATGTAAATCCTTGTGTCTCCTATGTTACTACTATTCTTGTCCAAATTTATTTTACTACTCAGCTCATCTTGATGGTTCTGCTTCAGCTATCGCCTTACACCATTACATGAGGAGGTTTACCGCTCTAGTATCTGGAGTCTGTGACAGATTGCCATGAAGGCTAAATCCTATATGTGCGCATGACATTATACCATTACACGAGGAAGTTTACCGCTCGAGTCTCTGGAGTCTCTGGCAAATTTCCATGAAGGCTAAATCCTCCATGTGCGCTTAGCATTGCATTATCTTTGGGAATCAGGTTCTTTTGTCTGAGCCGTGAGCTTTTGAGCTACGTTCTGTAACCCACAATTAGCTGCATACTAGGAATAGAGCTTTTAATGGTCTCAAATCTTGATGGGCCACTAAGCAAATGACGGAGTATGAAGTATGAACATCATGATTTCAAGTGCTCTCTTGCTCAAGTACACCAAAACAACTGATAGTTCTGAAATTTTGATGTCTTCACCTTCGTCATTTTAGAGTTTAAATATCTTCCACACGTCTATATTTTGATTCAAATGTTTTGATAATGAAGGCAATATGTTTCAATTTTGTGACACACAACAGGTAGCAAGATAAGAATCATGACATAATTTATATTCATGGTCTTACTGAAAAGGGGAAGATGAAGCAAGCAATTATAAAGTGCATAACACCCTACAAGCAAAAATTGTCTTTAACCAAAGCAGTAAACAACACAATGAAATTATCCCAAAACTTTGGAGCACTTCCAACGCACTCTCTCATTGTTCTCCATTTCAAGTTTGGAACCATCAACGAAGTTGCATGCTTTAAGAAAACATAATGGGTGTCTCAATAAATTGAAACATTTCTTGTATTGATCCAAACAAGAATCAAGTCTAACTAGTAAGCTGTCCAAACTCTACGTCCAATCATTAGGTGAGATATCTGTGCTTTATAAGGGGAAATAACCAAAAATATACTACTCCAGAACTCGAACTGTAATAGGGTTATTAAGACAAAAGCCTCTATTCTTTGCAATAAATGCATTCATAGCTGCAGTCCTCGTTGGAAAGCGTACCAGGGTTACGGGTAATCCTTGCCTGCAATAAATTTAAAGGATTGTGTAATAAGAACTGCAAATAATAGTTCCTTTTGTTTGTTGGAGAACCCAATTAGAGGAACCCTCCCCACCAACCTTGGCATTTGGATGGAAGATGGGTCGTATTCACAACCAGAAAGGAAACGCTCTACATCGTCTATGGATGCATTTCGTGGTACTCCTCTCAATAAAACCTGAAAATTTTGGGTGTGCTCATACAGGGATCAGCTTGGGAGTTTTGCCAAAATCTTCAATTGCATATATTAAATGCACTAATCAACAGGATAAGAACAATTGATACTTTCGCAATCATATTAAACAATTTTCTACCTATATATACATACATATGTTAAAGTAGTATGCAAATAGTGTCAAAGCAAAATCCATATGTTAACAACTTAATCCAGACAAAATGAAACTTGCAGTTCTAAGGTACATGAATATGCTGGTTGACTGACGCCAGGTAGTTTCCAACCTCACATAATAACACGGCTATCTAGATTGTGAATAAGGAAAAACAACTCAAAGGAACATGGACACGAAAAGGTGACATGGACTTACAGTTTTCCCATCATAAGGCATAAGGATATCCCATTCAGATCGATCAGCCTGACTCCACACAAAAATACTATAACCTATCAAATTCTGAATACTAAAAAGGGTCATGAATCAAATCTTGGGAAATGAATCAGTCGCATCATTACCCTCTCCAGTCTGTACAACCTTCCCTTTTTTGCAAGTGTCCTATTTGCAATATCATAGGCTTGATGTGAAGGAAATTGCACCATCCTGCAAAAACAATAACAAGCTGCTGGAAACAGAAATTTCAAAATTTTCAAATAATCCTTGAAACCATGAACGGGAAGTTTGTACCTTCATGGCTAGCTCTAGCTTTATTAGCTAGCTTAAATTTAGGTTTTTGTCCTAGTCGAAGGTCTAGATTTTCACCCTATTTCTGTCAGGATATACTGATATACCATAAACACCATCTTAGCAAAAAAAATATGCTTTCTGAAGCAAACACCTAAAGAATTGAATGGTTTAACTCTTCATTTCAATATGAAAAAACTGAACAAGATAAACCCAAATGAGGGATACCAGAAATGATAAAATGCAAACACTACCAGTCATCCACCAGAGTAGTGCATTAAATTTGAAATGATGAGAAAAGCATACGATGCAATAGGCATATAGCTGCGATTGTAGCTGAACTTTATGTCATCAACTGTCAAATTACTTCCTTGAAGCATATTAATAATGTCAGTCTTGAAGGTGTGCCTTGTGATCCCAAATACTTTTCCATACATCAACCCTAAAACACACACGTAAAACTACATCACTTCTTCGAGAACTAGACAATCGAGTATAAAATTCCAATAAACCCTAAACCCTTATCCAATTTTTACCTTTGGAAACATTTGGAATGAAGGAATCGTTTGATGAATCCGCTGATGACGGCGGTTGTTCCGCTTCGGTCGAGAGCCACCTCGGCGATCCACGGCCGTAGAATGGACACCCAGGGATTGGTTTCGACCACCGAAGATTCAAGCTTCTTCGGAGACTCATTGTTTGGGTGATTTTGAGAAGTTGGAGTAAGTAAAGTTTCTGCTCCGTCTAGTGCGGTGGAGCTTAGCTGCTTCTGAAGCTTGCCAGCGTTGCTTATCATTGCTTGTTGTGGGACGAGTCCCACGACGTCGTTTGGATCAGAAGCCTCACTTTCCCAAATTTTTAAATTACGGGCTTTATCGAAATCTTGAAAGCCAAAGTCCATAAGTTATTATAATTTTAAGAGAATATATTAAAACATGTCTAATTTTCAAAGAAATTAATTTAATATTAAAATTATAAATTTTGTATTTAATTTTTTAAAACTTGTAACACTTAAGTAAAAATGTTGTTTTGTTGAAATAACTTATAAATTGGCATTAACATATAACAGTAACAACAACAATTCGATAAAATGATATTAAAATGTAGGATCTGAAAAGGTATAATAGTATGCAGTCTTATCTCTAACTAGTAAAGAGATTATTTCCGAATGATATGTTATTTGATAGATATATTATATTTAACTTGATTTGTACTAATTTTAAAAACCTAATTACTAAATTAAAAATTTAGCCCTAAATTACAAATATTAAACCTTATAAAATGGATCACATTAAAAATATGCAAGTCTGATTTTTTTAAAGTTGATATTTTAGTTGAAAATGATATTATTACTCTTAATACTGAAGTTCTTGATTGAATATAATATTATTTGACAATTTATATTATTAATTTAATAATAAAATAAAATAACATTTTTTAAGAAATATAAAAATATTAGGGCAAAAATTTTAGTTTTGTGCTAATATTTTGAGACTTTCGTTAATTTTACATAGCTTTTTGGTTTATGAGAATAATGAACTAGAGAAGACAAAATGGATGAATCTCTTATGAGGAGATAAATAGCTACAAGGTGCTACACACCTATGTCTTCATGGAACAACCGTACAAATGTATGAAAAAAGGTTGAAGAGGTGAATATGTACGGTCTTGTACACGGTCGTGCACATTCTTGTGCGAACATACACTGTCAGAGCATGTTTGTAATTAAAGTCGTGTGTAAGTTGCAGAAAACCTTATTTAGTGATATAAAAGAGAAAAAGAAGTAGGTTATTGAAGAGAGTGCGAACTTGAGTGGCTACTTGAGTTTTTGAAAAGCATGCTGAAGCCTCTTGCTACCACAACGGTGGTGTTCATGGAGGTCTCATTGTCTTTCTTGCAAAAACTAGGATGGGGGGAGAGATTGTTTATCTGATCGTCAGAGCTTTTCTTCAGCTTTTAGTAATTGGGTTTGTTTTGCAGTTCATTTTTAGTGGGGACCAGAGCTTTTGAATCTTTCTCTCTTATCTTTTCATGGACGGTTCTTGCATTTTGATCCTCCTATATTGCTAAATATGTTGGCTTAGTTATCATATATGAGCAGTATGCATGATTTATTGAATGTAGGTCTCCATATCTAGTTATACAGCTGGCCAATGTGCCAAGCATGTGCCCCGAGGAAAGTATGTCGCTGGAGCTTCAATCCTCACCGAAACCTTAGTGGCGATGTTCTTGCTTGTGGTACTAAATGTGTTCCCCTTCAGTCTGAGATACATCATACTTGTTGCAGGAATGATGTACTGAATAAATATAGTTGACTAATTAAAAAGTTATTGCTACTTTATTGCAACACATTTATATTAGTGGGCCCTAGTTGTTATTATGTTAATGGTTAGTGGTGAATAATAGTAGCTAGATAGTTTAGCAAAACGTGGGATTGAGTCTCTGGTTTTTAGCTTTATTGTTATTCTTAAGGTTATTTAAGTATTGTCCTGAAGTCCGTCACTTTTAAGCTGGAATAAGAAAAAACTCAGTTTCCTCTCTGTTCTTTCTTGGCTTTCAAATCTTGTATTTTCGTTCTCATTTACTAACAGTTGTGGTATTAGAGTAGAACAAAAGTGCCTAGGTGAAAAATATCACCTTTGGAGTCTCAAAATGAAGATGTTGTTCAAGTCACAAGAACTCTGGGACTTGGTAGAAAATGGGTATGAAGAGCCAAATTCAACACCAACTGAACCCGACCAGCGATTACGAGAAAATCGCAAAAAGGATACAAAAGCCTTGCTACTCATTCAATCATCATTAGAGGATGATATATTTCCCAGAATTTCAACAGCAACCACCTCCAAACAGGCATGAGAGATTTTGAAGCCAATATATTTAGGCGACAAGAAAGTAATTATGGTAAAATTACAAACCCTCCGTCGTGATTTTGAGACTCTAATTGTGAAAGACAGAGAATCTGTCCAAGAATTCTTGTTTAGGCCGTCTGGGATTGTAAATCAAATGAAAACTTATGGTGAAAATATAAGTAATGAAATTGTTGTGAGTAAGGTTTTGAGGAGTTTAACCACAAAATTTGATCATATTGTTGCTATAATTGAAGAAACTAAAGACCTGTCTACGTATACTTTTGATGAAATGATGAGTTCTTTGTTAGCCCATAAAGTTAAAATTGTTAGGTCTCATGAGAAGTTTGAGGAAAAAGCTTTTCAAGTGAAGGAGGAGTTTTCTAAAGGAAAGGTAGAAAATCTAGCAATGGTAGGTTATGGCAAAGGCAAAGGATATTGTGGGCGTGGGTGTGGTTGTGATGATAGCAGAGGCAGAGGCCAAGTTGGTGAACCACATCAATACAAGAGCTCAATCTAATACATATATTGCAACAAATGGGGGCACAAAGATGTTGATTGCTGGACCAAACAGAAAGAAGAACATAAGCAAGCAAATTTTACAGAAAAGGTTGAAGAGAAGAGCAAGCTATTTACGGCTCATTCACTAATTCAAGACGACATCAATAGCATATATGTATGGTTTTTAGATAGTGGATACTCTAACCATATGTCAGGAACCAAGGTATTGTTCAAAGAGCTTGATGAATCACAGAAAAGTGAGGTTCGACTTAGAGATAATAAGAAAATGAAACTGGAAAAAGGCATAGTTGCTATCAAAACTACACAAGGTGATGTTAAACTTCTCTATAATGTGTAGTTTGTCCCTAGTTTGGCTCACAACT
>JAJMLV010000005.1:77242171-77270013 GCA_027123465.1 Erythroxylum coca
TTACGAGCGGAGTGAGATTAAAATCTGACAACAATTCAATTCGCATGACAGAATTCTGGGGAGACACGTCCCGTTTCTAAGATGGCGTTTGACAGATTCAGGCGTTAGAGATGCGTTCAATGCAAGTGACAAGCTATCACTATGATTCTACTGACTAGCTATGCCAGATATGTACGAATCAGCTCGTTGCTGAACATGAATACTCGAATTGGTATATTTGTAACATATTCTACTCAATAACTATGCAACCAGAAAGAAAGTTATGTTTAATCAATCAGCCAAGTAAACTTATGATTCACAACTATATGTATGACTAAAATCCATTCATCTCTCTCTCTTTTGGATGACAAGGAAAACATTTTGCTGATTTAGCAAACCAAAATCTAGCATAGTCCACCTAATTATTTTTCTTGGATAATCTAGAAACGACGCACCCCGTACGTGATCTGAGGATCATTTGAGAACTTGAATCCAGCAGTAATGTCGTCAATGAATTCCAGTACACAATTAGACTTGTATTTCGAATCCAGCGAGCATTGTGCCCAAGGAACGAGAAGTTGCTAAATGAATTAATCAACATAGAAGCAGAGCGTGACCTTAACATTGTGCTTGTCATGAAAGTAAAATTTGCAAAAATAAAAGGAAATCATTTAAGCGAAAAGGAACGAATCCCTTAAGGAAACACCTTTATATCACGGTCAAATAGAAAAAAAAGGCTAAAAAGTATGTAGGGAAAAGGAATGAAGGCCAGAAATCAACAAGGTTCCAAGATTCCTCAAATGAAATTCTACAAGATTTCAAGACATTACCAGAAAATGTATGAAATGGTTACTCAAATAACATTCAGCGTGGCGGGTTGGAACATTTCACAAAGCAAATCAACTGGAAAACTAAAGAGACAGATGAAAGGCCACAGACCTACACGTCTTGGAAGGGTATTCATAAATCAAGCCTCAAACATTGGACTTCTATGGAGGTATAACAGCTCTCAAAGTCTGGAACTATCTAACCGAAAGAAGATTGGTGTAAATTAACAACTTGCCTCTCCAATGGAACACATTACTTCAAGATTTCAAAAGTCCTAGCACAACAACACAACTGACGAAGGCCTACTGATGATGCTAACTAACAAAAACAAATTACTTAATCACCTTATCAAGTCCTTAAAAATGTTGACCAGACACCAGGTTCTTCCAATTCTATAAACAAGAACACATACACATCCTCATTCATAACTTGAATCCTTCAAATTGTCTTAATTCCAGGAGAAAAAGACTTTTTTCTAACTCAAGTCAAGGCCCAAGCCCTTGGACAATTCTCCTCTACTTGCAGCCAAAAGCATTTCTAGCATACAAACACGGCTTACAACAGTCATCATAAACTCACACATAAAATCTAGTTTTCAATTTAGCTCCAAGTTTGATTTTCACATCGACCTTCATTATTCTCCGTCTCATATCCAACAAAGCATCAATTTAATAAGCTTTTTTCAAAATTATAAACAACCCTGTCTTATGTTTCATTTGAACAAATGCAGTAAAGGACATTGAATTTAAGAGGATTATCATATTAAGCATAAGAAAATACAAAAGTTTGTCATATACGAAACGTGATGGTTGATAAAAATCATATATGATTTTCATCCTACATATAAGAGAAATATCATCAGTTTCCCAAATCAAAACCCCACGAATAAAGTGTGTTACCACTAACTGACATAAATTTCAAGATCCGTTATAAAACAATCACAAAATTAAAGGCTAAACGTAAAAGGTGTACAGAAACTGCAAAGTACCAGAGTCCTGGACCAGACAACCAGCAATTTGATTAGTGCACCCACAAGTTGCGGACAAAGTAATCACATTTGCACGTCATCAACCTCAAAGTTCAAATTCTTCATCCTTGAGAGCTTCAGCAGCAGCCTCCTCTTCCTCGTCATCAATAGCAAAGTATTCATTCCTTTCAACAGGCCTAAACATATAAAACATGATTGCATAAAACAACAAACTCGCCAATTCCTCGGCGGCATTACTCACCCACTGGTACTTATAATACGAAATTGTCTTAAGCGCAAACACAACAATCCTTGTAAAATACAAGTACCCAATCACAACGATATAAAACTGCCTAAAAAGCTGCAACTTGGCCAAGTTCCTTGCAGCCTTCCCATCAGTTTTAGAAGTCTCACGCAAGGACCTTATGGACCATACAATGGGAAAGATAATGGCACAACAACAGATGATGTCAACCAACAAAAACACTTGATTCCAGGTAACCCAATCCCTAATAAACGGTCCAGTCTCACCAATCACAACAGAGGCCACATTTGCCAGAACCTGAAGAGGAATCACAATCATCAAAACTTTCTTTTCCCTCTCTTGCAAAAACGGCTTCAAGAACGACCACCCAGTACCAATCAACACAATCACAGTAAAGAGCAACACAACCCTAATGAACTGGAATATATAAAACAACACATCCCAACCATGGGGCGTCCCAGTAACCTTAACATAATGTTTATCCTCAGCCGCACAGATCAAGTTCAAAGCCTTCATCAACAGCAACCCGCCCATCAACAAATGGATCCGATGCACAGATCTCTGATTCATATAACAGACGTAAACCCAGAATCCAAGAAACCCTAAGTACAAAATGGAACAGAAGCTATAAAGCGAAGGAAGCACGGTTCGTCCTGCGGACAGGAAGTCTTTAGAACCGTCTGGCTCTACGTTGTAGACCTCCGTACGGACTTTCATCGAAACGCGAGTCTCGGGAGCACAGTTGGCGAAGAAGAGGGAGTATTCATTGGGGGCGGTTACAGGGTAGGACTGGTTGAAGGAGGAGAGGGGAGGGGGAGAGAGATCACGGAAGGTGAAGAGAGGTTGTATGAAGTGCGAATCGAGGACGCAAAAGTCTTGGTTTTGCTGGACCTCGAGGATGAGCTGGATCAGGGATTCTTCGGAGAGGAGGAAGAAGCCGAGGCGGGAGGGGCTGGGGTTGGGGGCGTTGATGGTGGAGGAGACAGAGACGGAGGAGACGGAGATGGTGACGTGGCCTGTGTGGGTGAAACCGAACTTCTCGAAGAGGATCATAGCGCGATTGTCGTTGACGATGGAGAGGGTTCTGATTTCCGCAGTCGTGAGGGTAAAAAGGGAAATTATCAGGACGAGAGGGAAGAGAGGGGAGGTTAGTTTCGCCATTTTGATTTATTGGTGACAACGGTGGTGGCTGTGGAGGTGCGAGGGAGATCTGAAGAAGAGGAGAGACGACTAAGAAGAGAGACGAAAGACCAGTTGTCCCTGCTTTGTTACGCTAGTGAAACGGCGTCGTTAGAACGACATTTGACGTGTGAAGAAAGTGTTTCCGGTCAACGCGGTCTCTGGATTATAGACTATTTAGATGATTAACTTGATAATTTGAATTTATTGGAGTTTGACTGTTTGAGTTAAAAAAATAAAAATAAAAAAATGAATATTTTATTCTTTCTTTTTAAAATAAAAAATATTAAACATCTAAATACACACTTTTTATTTATTAATAAAAAAGTCAAATGATGTAATTGTAATTGATTTTAAATCAATTTTCTTATATTAAAATAAATTCAAATGTTTTAATTTAATTTCTTTCATAAATTTAACATTTTTACGATAAATTAAGAGTTTTTATTAAATATAACTTTGCAAAATTTATTAACAATTAAATTAAATAAAAATTTAAAATGACGTCGTTTGGCTACCTGCCTGGGCCCATTTACCCTCTGGCACAACCACCGATCCACCAAGCATTAGTAAACTTTACCAAGTATTTTCGTTTCATCTTCCACTTCCCTTTCCCTTTCCCGAGAAGTAAAAGGATAAGCTAATCAAACATCAATAATGGATGAAGAGAAAGAAACTTCAGTGAAACAGCAAGAGGGAGAGCGTGAACTTGAGAAGAAGGTAGAGAGTTATAGTTTTATAAATTTAACTAAGATACTTTCAGCGTCATCTTCTTCCTCTATGTCCCTCTAACACTGCCAATTCCTCTTTGAAAGCTTTGTTCGTAAGGTTGGCTTTCGGAAATCTCTTCGGAAGATCCAAAATTGTCTTTCATCAGGCGAGTCATTCGACCGTTAGATGAGCACCTACGTGACAAGCCGGCTTATTATGAAGTTGAAACGTCCTGCACTGCAGGATTATTGCTGTGGGAGCTTTGTGTTGGTAACGCTCCACGTACAGGTTCCAGTTCAGAGACATACCTTTTAAGTTGTGAGATACGATTATTGCTAAGAATCGTTTTCATATGTGGAGAATCTCAAGTGCTTTATTTCTAAAGTCTTGCTCAAGAATGCAATGAGGTACTTATTCTGTTGAAGAACAGCTTCTATGCTCGCTCGTCCCACTTGCATCATCGATCTTCTATAGTGAAAGGTTAAGTGAAATCAGGTGATGGTATCAAATTGATACCAACTCCAGACAATTGGAATATACAACTGAATAACCCATTCATCATTGATCTTAACTGGTCGAACATTCAAAATGGTAAAAGGTCAAACTAATAGTCCTTCAGAAGTGGTAACCAACAGTAGAGGAATGCATTATGCCTGAGGATCACCTTCACAACGTTTAAGCAAAGAGATATGGAAGACCAAATGTAATTTGGCCTCCAATGGTAACTCCAATCTGCATGCAACAGATCCCACGCATTCAAGTATCTTAAAGGGACCCAAAAACTTCATTCCCAACTTCTTGTTCCTTTAAAGTCTCAAAGAAAATTGTCTATAAAGCTGGAATTTTACAAAAACAAAATCACCAACCATAAAACAGATTTAAGTTCTCTTTAGATTAGCAAAGTTCTCCATCCGAGCTTGAGCCTTTTGTAGATTAGTCTTAAGTGTAGTAAGTAAACGATCTCTAGTAGCTATGTGGTGTTGAACTTCAAAGGGAGTATCATCATGATAAGAACAAGGAATAATAGATGGGGGATCTCTATCATATGTCACCTTAAAAGGAGTCATTCCACTAGCTATTTAGAAAGAACTATTATACCAAAATTTAGCTCAAGGTAAATAATTAACCCACAAGCAAGGATTTTCAGCCGCAAAACATCTCAACTACATTTCTAAACATTTGTTCAAAGCCTCAAATTGCCCACCATATTGTGGATGGCGAGAAGAGCTCATATTAAAAGTTGTCCCTTGTAATTTAAATAAATGCTTCCAGAATTAACTAGTAAAAACCTTGTCTTTATCAAACACAATACAGTGAGAAACAATATGCAACTTTACAACATGTTGAATAAATGATTCTGCCACTTGTTGAGAAGTGTAATTAGCTTTTAAAGGAGAAAAATGAGCAAATTTAGACAAAGATCAATAACCACCATAATAACTGTGTAACCCTTCGAATTTAGTAAACCAGTTATAAAATCCATAGCAACAACTTCCCATACTTGGTTTGGAATTGGATGTAATTGAGAGGAGTTTGCTTGTTGGCAAATTTGGCAAAGCCTTGGAAAATTTTGAATATCAGATCGCATATGCTTCCAATAAAAATAGGTAGCAATCCGAGCATAAGTACGGATTAATCCCAAGTGTCTGCCAAGTGGAGAGCTGTGAATTTCTAATGATATATTTTGAATGACGTTCTGAGATTGATTTGGAGTTACCAGACTATTTTCCCACCAAAGCAACCCTTGTTTTAACTGATAATGAGGATATGAGGTCCATTTGATAATGTTGTATTATCTGTTGTATTTGTGGATCTTGAGCTATCTTGGCCTTAATCTCATCACAAATATTACATGTGGTATAGTAACAACCATATGGAAGTTGCAGGAAAGAACATCAACAGCTTGATTTGAGTTTCCAAGCTTGTACTCAATAGTGTATGAATACCCCAACAACTTAGGCAACCATGGTTCTTATTCTGGGGTTTGAATAACTTGTTCATTGAGGTGCTTTAGACTGTGGTAGTCTGCTCGGATGATGAAATGATGAGTGAATAGATAATGTCAAAATTTCAACATTGTTTTAGAAATAACATATAGCTCTCTAACATATACAGATTGCTTCTTCATTCGAGGTGACGGCTTCTTAGAGAAATATGTTATTGGTCTTCCATCTTGAGACAAGACAGCACCAATACCCAGTCTTGATGCATCTGTTTCCAACACAAAAGGCTTTTCAAAGTTGGGTAGTGATAAAATAGGGGCCTTGATTAAGACTTGTTTGAACTAATCAAAAGCACATTGAGCTCTTTCATTTCATGAAAAAAGATCTTTCTACAGCAAGTCAGTCAGTGGACTTGTTACAGATGTGCATTTCTTGATAAAGCGATGATAACACATTATTAACCCCAAAAATGCTCTAACTTGTGTGATCAACGATAAGGTAGGTCACTCTTTGATAGCCTGTACCTTTTTTGGATCTACCTCTACCCTATGACTAGAAACAATGTAACTAAGATACTCAATTTTGGTCCTTCCAAACATACACTTAGAAAGTTTAGCATACAAACATTGTCGTTGTAAACAAGTTAACACCCTTTATAAGTAATCTAAATGAAGATTCCAGCTAGAGTTGTAAACTAATATGTCATCGAAAAACACCAAAACAAATTTTCACAAGAAAGGCCTAAAAATCTCATTCATAGGAGACTGAAAAGTATATAAGATGTTGGTTAAGTCAAAGGGCATGACTAACAATTCATAATGGCCATAGTGAGTGTGAAATGTTGTATTTGGGCAATCTTTTGGTCGTACTAAAATTTGGTGATAACCCAATTGAAGATCTAATTTGGAGAAGAATTGAGACCCATGAAGCTCAATAAGTAGCTCATCTACTATAAATATTGGGTAAGAATCTTTGATTGTCACTACATTCAAGGCTCGATAATCTGTGCAAAATTTCAAGCGTCATCTTTCTTCCTGACATATCATTAGTGTTGAAAATGAACTAGTGCTTGACTGTATATTTCCTTCTTGTAGCATTTCATCTACCATATTTTCAATTTTAGCTTTTTAAGAAAAAAGGCATCTATATGGCCTCACGTTAACTGTTATAACCCCATATTATAGAGCAATTGCATGGCCATGTGTTTTGGTAGGTGGTAACCCTCAAGGTGCCTCAAACAAATATGCTTATGTAATAATTCTCTCAATTCTTCGGATATATTTTCATGTATTTGAACAATTTGATCAGCTTGTATTTTTGGGGGAGTAGATGTCAGTACGTACAACTTTGCAATAGCCTTAGTGACTTAAATCCTCTGTATATGGTAGTATGTGGTAGGAGTAGGTAGAGTATATTTAACACCTTGTAAGGTAACTAAGCACTCACCATCATAAAATTAGATATATGCCTCCTTATAATTAATGATATGAGCACGTAGTGTAGTTAACCATGATGCTTCGATTACCACATCATTTCCAGACGCAGCAAGCACATAAGCAGTAAAAGAAACTACATACCTATTTATTAAAATTATTACAACCTATATAATTCCCTTTGTCACTAAAAACTCGCCATTCCTTACCATCACCTTAACCTCGAGCTAGTTTGATTGGAAGTCAGAGATGTCGAGCCACTTTTGATTGTATAAAACTTTCCAAACTCCCTCCGTGTAACATAATCTGAACCTTCATTCCATTAACATCCCCTAGAAATGGAATAGTGACTCTCCTGGCATTTTGTTCATTGTATATAAGGATAAATGATAATGAGTTAACTTGTTGTTACTCTCGTGGTTGGTCGCTTCTTTAGTTACAGAAACTACCACTTACACATCAGGTGGTTCTTTCATATCAGTCAAAAACAAAGTTAATTGCTTATTTGGATACCTGTGCTCTTTATGCTACTTCACATTATTAAGGGATAATCACTGACTACATCCTTTAACAACTTATTGTTGGGTTGTAACAACTTGTTGTTAACTTGTGACAACTTTCTGTTACTCGTGTAAATCAGTTATTAATTCCTTTGTATTTAAAAACTCATTTGATTGAATGAAAGGAATAACGATATTTATATTACTTCCTCTTCTCTTATTGCTTTCTATATGGTATTAGAGCTTAACAACACCTAACGATAGGTCCTACGATTTTTTTCTCTTTGTCGTGTGCTCACCCTCGCCCCGTCTCCACTCTCTTGTGTTCATCCTAATACATGACATGACTACTCCAGATGATACCTCAGGCACTACAAGTCCTGCCAATAAGATTTCATGTGACAACTCTTCATTGATTGTTTTGAATTGGCTTCGATTAAACTCAATAGAGCAAATTTTTCGGCTTGGAGAGTGCAAATGACTACTCTCCTAATTGGCCATGAACTACAAGGCTACACGGACGGTTCCTTCCTGTGTCCTCTATCTACTGATCTTGGCTATACACACTAGATTAAAGAGGATCAGCTCTTAATTGCTGTGATTATCTCCTTTGTTACAAAAAACATTGTGACTTTGTTTGGCTCGGTTACCTCGTCCAAACAGGCTTGGAAGTCCTTGACAAAACATATGCGAGTAGCTCTCACTCAAGGATTTTTTCACTAAAAGAAAGACTCACTTGCATTGAGAAAGGAGAACAAACAGTGGCTATTTTCCTAACGCAAATTAAAAGTATAGCTAATGAATTGGCAATTATTGGCAGCCTACTTAATGGCACATATCTGATTATGCATATTCTAAATGGCATTGGGTCTGAATTTAAGGAGATAGTAGCGACCATTTGAGCACGAGAATCTCCGATATCGTTTGAAGAGCTTTATAAGAAGCTCCTTGATCATGAGGCTTACCTGAAACAGACGGTCCGGGTTAATTCTCCAACTCCAATGGCGCTACTTAGGTATAGGACTTTTTGGAACCAACAACGGCATTGCAACTTGCTGCAGGAGCAGCTGCCAGGCTTAGTAACACATCAGCGGGGATGAACTAGACACTCGGGCATGTCTCCAGGTCTAGATGGTTCAGCGTCATGATTACCGACCCAAGACTACAACAATTCCTCTTTTTCAATCATCTGTCAATACTGTGAAAAGCTGGGACATACAACACGTCGTTCTTTTAAAATTCATGGTAGACCTCAAAATAGAAACCCTTCGGCACATTATACACAAAAGATAATGGAAACTCCTTCAAATACATGGATAGTTGATTAAGGAGCATCTCATCACATCACCAATGATCTTCACAGCCTTTCACTTGCAGCACCTTACGATAGTTCCCATCAATTGGTATAAACAATAGTACAAGATTACCAATTACCAGCATTGGCACAACTGCACTTACTACTCACACCAAACCTTTATTCTTACCTGACATTTTACATGTTCCAACTCTCCAACACAATTTACTTTCGGTCTCTAAACTATACAATGTTAATCATATTTCAATTGATTTTTTCTCCACTCATTTTCAAGTCAAGGATGTAACAACTAAAGAGATATTGATGTAAGGTAAATGTGTTGATAATTTGTACTCCATTTCGTTTTCGAAGAGGTTCGCTACTGCCAATGTTGTTACATATGTCTCCCCTCGAAACTGGAATCATATCTTAGGTCATCCTTCTACTCTCATTTTTTAGCATTTAGCTAAGCGTTCTTCCCTTCGCATAAGTGACATTCTTCCAAATCCTTGTGTATCCTGTGCTTGTGTTAAAAGTCATAAGCTGTCTTTTTCAAATATGCATCTTACTAGCAGTCGTTGTCTTCAACTTTTGTTTAGTGATGTTTGGGGTCCGACACCTGTTAGATCGATTGGTGGCTTTCATTACTATGTAGTGTTTGTCGACCATTTCTCTAAATAAATTTGGTTGTACCCAATTTGAAATAAATCTGATGTGTTATCCACCTTTACATGCTTTAAATCCCTTGCTGAAACTTTTTTTAACACCAAAACTACATCCTTATATGTTGATAATGGAGGTGAACGTGTTGCCCTTAAATTTTTTCTGGGTCAACATGGGATCCCGCATTATACCACCCCACCTTACACACCATAATTGAATGGTACAACTGAGCGACATCATCGACATATTATAGAAACCGATCGTGTTCTTCTACATTAATCCAAACTACCATCCACCTTTTGGACTCATGCCTTTTAAACTACGGTCTTTCTCATCAATAAATTATCCACACTGGTTCTAAAAATGCAATCCCCTTACGAGGGTTTACATAAATCTCCTCCAAATTATCATCACCTACACTCATTTGGGTGTTTATATTTCCCTTGGCTTCGGCCTCCCTTGACTTTGACCTAATACTCATAATAAATTAGAACCCCGCTTTACACTTTGTATATTTGTTGGTTATTCCAATTTGCAATATGCTTACCTTTGCCGTGACCCTATCACTAGCAAGATATATGTCTTTAGGCATGTTACTTTTTACGAAAACTCTTTTATATTTGTCTCTCTTTATAGCTCCACCCTTCTGCCTACTTCAACCACTACATCTCCCTGTGTGATTCCGTTACTTGATTTGGGTATGTCTGTGTTAGCCCCTAGTTCACATCTCTCTAACCTGGAATCATCCCTATCTTCACCTACAAGTATGTCTCAACCTGTACAATGTTGTTCCAACACCCAAACTCTTGCGCCATCAACTTTGAACCCACTCGGAACCACCTAGACACCTCATGTAACTACGGAAAGGGACTGTAGAACCACTCATCATATGCCTGACACCGTTGTATCAGTGCCTTCCTTTCCTACTGCCTCATTGACTGCACCAACAGCTTCAACATAGTCACTAGATCAACAACCACCTACTTCTTCTGTTGTACTAACCACCACAAATATACACCCAATGCAAACCCGAGCCAAAAACAACATCCATAACCGAAAAAGGTATATCAGGTAAGCAAACATCCACTACCAATTAATCTTGAACCATTGTGCATCTGGCAGGCTTTGAAAGATCCATTATGGGGAACTTTGATGAATGAGGAATTTGATTCTCTCATCAATAATCATACTTGGGACCTTGTTCCAACACCTCTAGGCAGTAACATCGTTGGAAATAAATGGTTGTTTCGGATAAAACAAAATCCAGATGATTTAGTTGCTAGGTACAAATCACGTTTAGTTGCAAAAGGGTTTACGTAAACACCATGTCTAGATTTTCATGAGACTTTTGCACCAGTTATTAAACCACAAACAATTAAAATCATCTTTACCATTGTAGTTGCTCGCAGTTGGCCTATACATCAAATGGGTGTAAATAATGCTTTTTTACAAGTGCTTTAACAGAAGATGTTTATATGAAATAGTCATCGGGTTTTGTGCATCCTGATCATTTGAATTATGTTTGTAAATTACGCAAGGCAATTTATGGTCTTCGACAGGCTCCCTGTGCTTGGTATGATTCACTAAAGAAATTTATTTTATCCTAAGACCTTTGTAATAGTATCAGTGATCCGTCTCTATTCATTTATAACTATGATGATGTTGTTGTGTACTTTCTTGTATATGTGGATGATCTGCTCTAGACAGGAAGTTTGCCACAATTCTTGTCAACAGTCATTACTACATTATCCATGACTTTCTCGTTAAAACAGATGGGTTTTTCGACTTATTTTTTAGGGATCGAAATTATTCCCACATCCACGGGGTTATTCCTCTCACAACACAAATATATTAGGGACATTTTGAAATGTTTGGTATGTCTGAAGTGAAACCAACGTCAACACCATTATGTTTATCAACCATGCTACACCTTGATGATGGTACTGCTTCAATTGATGTTTCGATTTATAAACAGATGGTTGGATCTCTTCAGTATTCAGCTCACATGAGACCAGATATGGTGTTTTCAGTAAATAAACTTGCTCAGTTTATGCATGCTCCCACCATTACTCATTTACAACATGTGAACCGGGTTTATCGATATCTCAAAGGAACAATACACTTTGGCTTGCAACTTAATAAGCTGAAATAGTTAGATCTTTAAGTCTTTGGTGACATTCAGTTACCACTTTAGGTTTATAGTGATGTAGATTGGGCAGGTAGCAGTGACGACAAACCTCTACCTCGGCTTATATTGTTTACTTTGGTGGGAATCCAGTATCTTAGCACTCCAAACGACAACACACGGTTGTATGATCTTCAACTTAAGCTAAATATTATTTTGTTGTGACGACGGTAACTGAACTTCAGTGGTTGAAAAATTTACTTTCTGAACTTCACCTTCCTTTCAAAGGATCGTCGGTACTCTTTTATGATAATCTTGGTGCTACCTATCTCTATAAGAATCCGATTTTTCGTATTAGAATGAAGCATATTGCGCTAGATTATCATTTTGTGCACCAACTTGTTTAGGTTAGGAAATTAACAGTTGCACATATTTCGACACATGATTAGATAGCAGATGCCCTTACCAAACCACTAACTTCTCGATGTCAAGCTGCGCTACGATACAAGATGCATTTCTCGATGGAGACATGCTATTGCAGGGGAATATTAAGGGATAATCACTGACTACATCCTTTTTGCCTGTAACAACTTATTGTTAGGTTGTAACAACTTATTGTTAACCTGTAACAACTTACTGTTACTCACGTAAATTAGTTATTAATTCTTTCGTATTTAAAAACTCATTTGACATAATGAAAGGAATAACGACATTCATATTACTTCCTCTTCTCTGATTGCTTTTTGTACACATCATACGTGAAGCATAATCCTTTGTTTCTTATGAGTTGCAGTTCAGTTGGTGTGATACGACGGATAGGGGTAGGATTAAAAACAGTGGAGTGGGTCTGCAATGTTAGAGATGGCAATAAGGGTTGGAAGACTCGCATAAATAGCAGGTGGGAGCAACCAAATTGGTAAAGTGGAATTAGCCATGTTAGTACTTAACTTAGTTGTTTGGTTCAAAGTTTTGGGCCTAGATAAGCCGAATAAATTGCCAAAACTTCGTCTTTCATCATATAGTTTAGCAAGCTCGATAGCTCTGATCAAGGATTGAGACTCTTATGCAATGACATCATTTTTGATAGGCTCCTTCAGCCTTCTTATAAAGCAGTCCAATAACACACTCTCACTCAGATCAGTTGATCAGTTGGCTAATATCATGAATCGGGTATAATATTTATTAACTGACCCAATATGTATCAACTTAAAAAGTTTGGACTTTAGGTGACTCAAAACATGATAGGATGAAATGCTCTTTTGTGGCTTGAGTTAGGGAAGCCCAAGTGAAAATTAGGTTAGTCTTCTACAACATTTGGTACCAAAGAACCATCGTCCTCTCAAAGTGTACAACGGAGACAGTGAGTCTCTGAGTGTCAGGAGTATCATAGAAGGTAAAGAACTGTTCAACTATGAAGATCCATGTGAGAGGATTTGTCCTATTGAACTTCAGAAAGTCTATCTTAACCTGCTGAAATTGTAATGTATTAAAAGAACCAACAGTCTGAAACAAGCTTGAATTTGTCGATAACACTCTTGTAACGAGACTCTATTCCTGACGATCAATAGACTTGTTGAGCCTATCTATATGCCAATTCATAGATTCTAATGTAGCCTCAATCCTTCCCAAACAATTTTGGGTAAGTTCATCTTACTGGTTCATATCATTTGACACACACTTAATCTCGACGGACATCTCTTTCATCCTCGTGTTCTTAGCTATCATCTGCTCTTTCTTCTCTGAATGAAATCACCAATTTGATATTAATTGGAATATCACCTACAGATAAACAACTTAAGATCACTGCACAAAATAGCCGAATATAATGCTATGTTATAAATTTAAAATATTGTGAGTGTTCACAAAATTACAAAGCAATAAAGAAGTTAATTAAGTTCTAGGATAACCCAACAACAAGGAAGAGAATCAGAACAACAAAACACAACAAAGAAGGAGAACAAGAGATATTCTTTATACCCATTTGGTTTTATTATCTGAGTATATATATGGTTTGCATGCGCCCACTCACTCCTTGAGTCGCTAGGGGACTTTTCTTGCGCGAATGCTATGCCTCATCGCTTCACATTGTGACTCACTATGTTTGGGATCATGCACTACCTATCTAAAGTCCTCATTGTCAGTATTCAATGTCACCTATGATGTTTTAATCCCACCAATTTCTTTTAACATAACATTCACTCAACCTGATTTCATTATAGAAGATGTGGTACCACTTTTACACAGTTTTCTCCTCTTTTTCCCATTTGTTGCTACTCCTTAAGCTAACATGTAGTGACCCAAATAATCTATTTTTTGAACCTAAATATGCTTTTATTTCCTTTGATGAAGAAATGGTTAGCTTGAAGGGTCTGTATAATCCTCTGAAGATATTTGTTAGAAGGACCTAACTCACCTCCAAAAGCTAGCTCAAGAGAGGAGGTTTGCATATTATTATAAATTGTTGAATGCTCTTATACTTGTCTGATGTGGGATTCCTGACACACACCTCTCAGTCCAGAACAAGACTGGACATCTGATGGACATATTGGGCAAAGGAACATAACCGAGCACTGCCTCAAACCATCGAGACAAACTGACTCTAATACCATGTTAGAAGACCTAACTCACCCCTAAAAGCTAGCTCAAAAGGAGGAGGTTTGCACATTATTATAAATTGTTAACTATTCTTATGCTTGTCCGATGTGAGATTCCTAACAATATTTCAAGTGTTGTTAAGAGGAATCACTATAAATCAAGATGTTAATAAAGAAAACCAAAATAAATTTCTTTAACAAAAGGTTAAGTAATTAATTTATGAAGGTTTGAAAGGTTAAGGGAGCATTTGTCAATCCAAAGGGAATCGCCCAATGTCTTAAAAGTTATTTGTAATGTATTCCCCTACATTCTTATATCCGATTTAGAGTACCAGCCTAATCCATATAATTCTTCAATGAGTTCTTCAATTAGAGATATGAAAAACTTGTTTTTAATTATATGCTTGTTAAGCTCCCGATGATCAATACACAATCATCCAAGAATTATCCTTCTCTTTTAATATAACTAATGGTGAGACATAGATTGATGTTATGCCTGATAAACTCCAGACTCATCAACTCTTGAACAACTCTCTCTAGAGTTGACAGCTCTCTTTATAACATCCTTTTGTTCCTCCAAGTATTTGTAATCCTTTAGCTCTTTTCTCATCCAACTCTCTACTGTTAACATTTCTTGAACCCTTGTTATTTTTAATGAAATTGGTCTTAACAGTGATTCCTTGAGTTCCAGGGGTTGGTAGGATTCCGGTATAAATTATGATGATAATGCTTCTGCACATCAATGATCAACTAGAAGTTTTTGAAGGTGATGGGGAGCATGCTTGTCTGAGTCAAGAAAAGAACTTCATGCTGGCATGGGTTCAGAGGCTGCTGCCAATGTGTTACGAGCACTGTAAAAGAATTTTAAAATTCTGCAACATCGGTCATAGAAAATGAGAATTTATGTTTTAGATATGAGGATAAGTATTTGCCATGGAAAAAGGATTCTTCCATTATTCTTGGAATTGCAAGAACTTGGGTTAACTTTTATTTTCCATCTAGTTTCCGTTTCAAGAAAATGGTATGGTGGGGTTTGGATGGATTGGAGGGAGAAAAATGAGAAACTCAGGAACATCATAGTTAAAGGGAAATGCCTTGATGGAGTCTTTATAATTCAGCCATGTATAAGTTGGGTCCCTTGAGTGCTAGACTATATTGCACAAGCAAACTTGCGAAGCAGCTACACCGATGCATTTGGTTTGCCACTTCTATCAGTAGTTCAAAGCAGGGAATGGTAGCCATGCAGAATAGATAGTGAAGATTGCATTATTTCACTCTTTTTCAGAAAATAACGGGTGATGAAAACTCAGTTTGTTGAGACGGCTTGTTGCTGTGGACTTTCTTGACATCCTGAATAGTGATCAGACAAAAAATAACCAGTGAGATCCTTGAATTGCTTTTGGCATTCTTCATGGATGCATTGGTTTGTTTTGAAAATGGATACATGAAAATGAGAACTGGTATCTTTGGTATTAAACAATGCTCTGGTATAATTCTAGCTAACCCTCCTGTAACTTTGGTTTCGAATTTAAAACTGCAAGCCTAGAGTTAATAATTTCATACTTGCAGTTCTGATATGAACTGGAACTTTTGAGCAAACTACTTACTATGCGTGCTTAGAGGTAATAACGCAATCCTTTCTATGCGGGCTCTGGAAATAGAGATAGTGTCACACTGATGAGCTAAAAGCGTTGGCTTTTTTGCACCAGACTTCCGGCAAGGTTCGGATTTGGGTCCGAGACATAAACCTCATTGATGTGGAAAAGCATATCATCTCAAAACCAGGAAGGTGAGCCAAGTACAACAAGGAGAAGTATATTTGAATGTCCAGTAATGTATCTGACTCAGGATTTTTCACAATATAAACAAAAAGAAGTTCTAATTACCTCTTCTTATCTTCTAGCTTTTTTTCACTGTTATTGTAATGATACTGAATTCTGTCTATGTTTTTCCTACACAAATGTTGGCTTGGAGGATATAAGAAAGTCTTTGATGGATACGAATTACACCTCGACAACCGCAACTTCAGTGGGTATCCACTACAAAAGTTGCTACATGGACATGGCTACATGGTAACTTCAGTTGTTAGGCATTTACTGTGTAAATTCTCTCTTCTTTGATGATGAAACGAAGACACTTTCAGCTCAGTCAGTGCCACATTTCTGCCACCTTACTGTTTCAGTGGGCTTCCTGGTTTTTAGGTACATGTTACTCCCTAACTTGGTCAATGGATACAAGATTGAAAGACTTTTACTTCCCCTATGTCCTCATTTTACCTTGGCTTGTGTAATCTTGTACTTTTGGATTGCCTTCTCTGACCCCAGACAAGTTTTTCCAAAGTTATCTGCTAATGCTAGTGGAAGCTTTTCAACTCATTGGAAAGAAGTTGACAAGAACGAGTCTTGAAGTCCTTCTGGAGGGTACAATCATTCATTCCTGAATATTAAAGTACTGAAACTTCAGTTTAAGGTTTATACATATCCCCCTTTAAAGGGATTAGATTTTCTGTGTCGCTTACCCAATTTTTACTTTGTATCAGCATATCTCATCTGTTGGTTGATAAAAATGGACTGATCAAATATGTTGACACATAGTAAGAATTGGGTAAGTGGTATAGCAGATCTCACCTGTACTTCAAAAAGTGATCGATTACTCTTTATTAATTAATTAGTGAATTTTTTATAAACTAATCAATTTTATAAAATAAAATAAAATTTTTATTTAACAATTTTTTAAATTAAATTTTTATTTATTTGACAAATAAAGATAGTTTCTTTTTTAAATTTTATTTCAAATTTGTTCAGTTTTTATTTTATATGGATTTTATGATATTCTAATACAGATTGAACTGTTTAAATCTCACATCTCTTATTTAATTTAATTTTTGATCCAATTTTTTTAAATATTATAAAATACTTTCATCTATTTTTAGCAGTAAATTAAGTAATTTAATAAAACATGTGATTTGCTTAATATTGAGTGCATCTAATAATTTATTGAATTCACACCTAAAAAGTAGTTACTACAAACTTCACTAATATTCAGGTTAGGTTAATCATCTTATAAAAAGTGATTTGTTTAATCATGTTTTGGAACTTTTTGCTTTGTTCCTAATGAAGTCAACAACATGGATGTTAGAAGTCCCAGGAATAGCTAAAGAAACAATGTTGACCAGGTCAAATTTGACATCATAGCCACAAGTGATAGGCCGTCAACAGTTTCTTTATAAAATATATGACTACTGAACAGTATGGATCTCTCTCTTTTTCCTCTCTGTCTCTGCCTCTGTCTCTGTGCATGTGTCCATTATTGAATTCTGAGTGCAAAAGAACAGGCTTTGAAATATGGGCTAGCTGTTTCAAAACATTTTGAACTTTTGCTGCAGAGAAGCTTGTGGACGTTACTGAAACTAACAGGGGAACTGTTCTACACTGTACTCAATTGAGTTATGAAACTAACTATAGTTCTTGGAATATTACACATGCCTTCTTTCAGGAACATCCATCTGTAATCTTCTTCTTCTGAAAATATGCTGTGAACTACTTAGCAATGAAGCATACATGCACAAATCCTTGGAAGCATGTACGAGTTCATGATAATACTCAAGTGCAAAGCTGGATCTATTGAGGATTCCCATTTCCCAAGTAGATATACACTATCTTTTGCACATTATGAATCCACTATATGGGAATAGGCCCCATGCTTGTCTTGATCTATTTATATTGCATAGTTACTATCATATTCATGACAACTTTTTGAACATGTTGGGTATGAAAATCTAACTCTCAAGAAAAACAAACTTCACTATCAACATCTTCATGTTGGGGGAAGGTTTCTCACTTTTCTGCACAAACACTCTTTTACATTCAAGGTACTAAAAGAGCATTGGATAAATGAGTCAAAGGGCATGAATGAGCTAGCTTCTAGCTCCAGCCAAGTCTTAATACTCATCTATATTGACCATGCATTATTATTATTATTATTTTAATATGATCTGTAGGAGCATAAACAACATTACACGGTGAAAGTTCAACTAAAATACGAGATTTAGAAAGGTTCAATAGTACGCAATTTTACCTTTATTACATAATAAAGAGGTTGTTTCTAACAAATTCGTGTAAATTAAAAATAATATAAAATATCAATAAAAATGTATAACTAAACATATAAGATTATGTAATACAATGTATATTTATAAATTTTTAAAAAATAAATCATTTAATGCATACAATATATAAATAAATGATATTTATAAATTTTAATGTGTCGGGATTCTTAATTAGTCTTTCTTTTTGAGAAAAATTGAATTGAATAGCAACTTCTGACTCAAACTAACAATCTTTTGCCCACACGGGTAGCTCGGTTGGCAATCTAGCAGAGAAAATTGGGACAAAGATTTGGGTTTGATTTTTGGCGACGGGAGTGCAAGGGCCGCTCTGCTAGGCAGTCAACCGAGATAAACCGTGATTTACCCCCCTCACAACCTAGTCGGGCCTGAGTGTGGGGGCAGCTGGAGTGGCTGATTCCACCTTTGGGACAAAAAAGTACTGGCTATGCATTATTGAAAAGTTGATAAGACTGTTCAAACTTAGTACATAACTTCCTTAAAGTGTCTAGTGTTTGTCACTTACCTCAATATGGTAATCAAAATTTGCCATTGTTGTAGTAGATTGAGACTAAAGGGAATCTAGGTGTCTTCATGCTATAGTATATCAATAGCCTAAATACAGATGATGGATTCTTATGAAATTGATTAAAACAAGCAATACAAGCATCATGTGGTCACTAAAATGAAAAATGAAACATAAATTTTCATGTGACAAAACAGAAAAAAAAATAGATAATCTTTCTGCATGCTATTGTTTGGAACCATTCAGGAGCTTTTTTGTTAAAGAAAAGTTGAAAATCTGACAAATTCCTTGCAATAAAATGTTTTTAATTTTCTACCTTGGAACCATCTTCACTTTAAATGATGCTCTGCCCTCTTCCTTCTCCACCAAGCTCACCTCCCCATAAGCATCTGCACATGCATACATATACACAGCACTTTATAGCCGTTGAAGCAGGTTTAGAGAGAAGAAGAGTATAGATTAGCTGAGAGATGGCCACAAATCAATCTTCTTGCATGTTTGCAGAAGATGAGTACATTGACATTGAAGTAAGCTCTTCTGCTTCATCGAACTTCATTTGTTACTCCATTAGATCTCCACCACAGAGCAGAGAGTTTGAGTTCCAAATGTCTTCACAGTCTCATGACAGAGAAACCAATGCTTCTCCAGCTGATGAACTCTTCTACAAGGGAAAACTCCTTCCACTTTTTCTTCCTTCTAGATTACAAATGGTTCAAAAACTCCTTCAAAACCCCATAACTACTACCTTTGAGAGCAAATCTCAAGAACCCTTTATAGAAAGCTATCCACTTTCCTTCATTACTAGCTCCATTAAGCCTCTGAGTAGCTCCAACACTCCATTGGAGTTCTGCAACATCTCAACCTCAGAGTCGAGCAGGGTCAGTAGTGAGCTCATCCTAGACGACTATTGCTTTGAATGGTCTTCTGAAATCAACAGTTTCATTGGAGATCAACCAAAGAAGTCATGGTCCAAGAAGCTCAAGCAATTAACTTTTCGTCAAAAGCTCAAAGCTTCAAGTGCGTATCTCAAGTCATTGTTTCTCAAATCTGGATGTACCGACGATTCGTGTTCTAAACCAGCTCACAATCCAGAGAGAGGAAGTGATCCCAAAAGTAAGGTTTGCTTGAGCAATTGCATCAAGGGAGCAAAGAGGCACCCCTTTGGCAAAATTGATAATGAGAGGTACAAGAAGTGTAGTACTCTAAAGAAAAGTATAGAGAGAGATATGATTGAGGATGGTTTCTTCATCAATCAAAGGAGGTCTTTCTCTGGGGCGATTCAATGGCATAATACAACTAATAATAAATCTTCTGGTTCTTCGTCCACATCTTCTTCTGGTTCTTTGTCCACAGCTTCATCATTTTCATTCAGTTCCAATGGCTTCCAAGATCTACATTTTCTCAGGAGAAGTGGCAGTGCAAACTCAGAGATTGAGAATCCAATTGAGGGAGCCATTGCTCATTGTAAAAAGTCTCAGGAACTGTTTAGTCCAAGAAAATCTGCAAGTGATTCTTCAGAGTTTGCAGTTTGTAGGGATCAAGAGCTGTTTATTCCGAAATGAGCATTACAATTTTATTTTGCAGCTTTAGTACAGATCAAGTTGAGGTTTTTCATTGTAAGTTCTGATGAGTCCTCTGAAGTTTTCTGCTATATCAAATTAAGACATCATGAGAAAACAGGGACTCTTGTTTCCTTCTATAATTTTCTTCTTCAAACTATTTCTACCATCTGATCAAATCTATTGACCTGATCAGTACCTATTGTGAATTAATGAATCGTACCAACTAGAATTCTATACAAAATTCTCTTGCATTGTATTAGAATATACTATAAAACTCACAGTCAGAAATTTACTTTCTGCAAGGGACCTACCCAATTCGAGCCGGGATTAGTTTAGGAGTGAATGACTTAAAGGTATCTTCCCATAGTTGGGACACCCCTAAGACACCTCATGGGCAACAAAAAAAAGAATATATTACATAATTTTGAGTTGTATTAATCATACCAGTTCGTACATTGAAATATCGAAAAATATTAAATAAGTTTGAAAATTTAAATTTTTATTAAATATTTTGTTATTATGCCCAAAAAATAAAATATTTTAATGGTCATTTAATAAATTAATTTTTACACGAAATTTTAATATGTTTTAATTTTAATTATAATAAAGAATTAAATTTTAATTTTATAAAAATTGAGAAATTATTTATAATTTTTTGAAAATAATCCAAAATAATATCCGATTCTATATCAAATTAGTACAACTTTTAACCAATCAGACTGGAAGTTAAATCGGTCTGATAAAAAGTTGAAGGTTTAAATAGTTCAATCAGTATTTGATTGACATAAAATCGACTAAAGATTGAATAAATCAAAGAATTTGAAGTATAATTGAAAGAAATTATCCTTATTCGTCGAAAATTTGAAGTTTAATTGAAAAATAATTATTAAATAAAAATTAATTGTTATATTTTAGTTTATAAAAACTTATTAATTTATAAAAATTAACCTATTTATTAATAAACTTGATTTTTAATTTTTTCTTTAATTTAATAAAATAAAATTTTAAATTAGTAAGAAGGACTATTGATAATCACTTAAAAATCAAATTTATTAATAAATCGGTTAATTTTTATAAATTAATAAGTTCTTATAAACTAAAATATATCAATTAATTTTTATTTAATAATCATTTTCTCAATTAAATTTTAAATTTTTAGATGAATAAGGAAAGTCTCTTTTAATTATATTTCAAATTTTTTGAGTTTATTCAATCTTTAGTCAATTTTATGACAATCAAATACCGATTAAACTATTTAAATCTTAAACCTCTTGTCGTATCAGTTTAACTTCCGATCTAATGTTTAAAACATCGATTAAAAGTTGCACTAATTTGGTATAGAATCAGATATTATTTTGGATTATTTTTAAAAAATTATAAATAATTTCTCAATTTTATAACAACTTTGAAATGGCTTGGCAGCTAGCCAACCAAAACTCCCAAGTTATTCTATTGGGGTCAAGCATCAGTCTATTTTTTAATCCAAAATCAGTGGACTGATGAGAAACATCATTATCAGTTTCAATCCTCTAAAAAGTGCTGAATGCCCTTTTCAACAAAAGTTTTTATAGTTAAATGGTTTCTGAAAAATCCAGGTCTTTTGTGACTTGGGGTTCTTTTTTCTCCCCACTAGACCCTTTCCATTCCTGAAGAAGGAACTGTGGAAGATATGGTAATTGTGTTGCATGGAAATGAGGAACGTCATCTTTTTGTATATTTTGTTTCTGTACTGAGAAAAAGTTGAAAAGATCGGTCAAAAAGAGTCTGTGAAAAAGTAACGTTTGCAGAAATTATTATATTCATTTAAATATGTGCTCAAATAGAGATGGCAATGGTCAACTTTGTCAATTTTTTAAAATAAAATTTTAAAAATTATAACTATAAAATAACGTCTTTTTTTATTAAATTCAGAGCTCAATTTATTTTGCAAAATAAACTTTTAAAATTAAAATTATAAAATAATTCTTTTTTAATTAATTCAAAATCTAAGCAGGCTTATTCAAAGTTTAATTTTTTTAAGCAAAATAATGTTATTTTACTTAAAATGATTAAACTTTAAATCAGCCTAAATTTAAACTTGACTCATAAATCAGTCTATTAAAAACATATAAATTTAAGTAGACAGAGCAGTCAATTTTTATCCCTGTGCTCAATTTACGAAACTGAACTTGCTAAAATGAGTTAAAATATAAAATACTTATATTATTAGAAACAAATATTTTTAAGATTTTTGAAAGAAATTAAATTCATATCTATCGTGATTCCAAAAATAGAACTCTTCACGCATGTTGTTGCTATGCTCCTTGTGATCTACACTAAACATATATGGGACTTAAAAAACACGTCTACTTGATTTTCGACACGATAACAAGAAGTGTACAAGGATCAATGGACACGTCAGGGTAAGTGTAGCGCCCACAAGAACATTGTGACAAGCAACTCAATTGCCCAGATATTGAAAAAGGTTACCCACAAGAACATCGTGTTCTCCATGTCCTTACTGCACTGGACATTATACCCTAGCTACGACACAGCACCGGACATGCACTTAATGCTCCAAGAACATCGAACACGTATTGAAATGTACTTATCAGTACAGAAAGAATCCTGATATGATATCCGGTTTAACAAAGATATTCCTTATAATACTGGTTCAGTTGAATTTTGGTGGAGCTGGCGCTGCTACTTGGATACATGAGATTGACCGATTCTGTGTTGATGATTCCTGCAAAACAATAAAGGCGCTTCGGAGGTTGATAACCGGCAAGTCCCTTCAACACTCAAGTTAGTGCTTTGTGAGAGCTTTTGGGTAATTGATGAGTAGTGAAAAATAGGATTATGGAAATCATACCTTTTTTCATGATGATGTAATAAATTTATATGGTTTATCTATAAGAATTAGGTCAATTTTTAAAGGATGGGCTGATCGACCTATGCGCTGTTCTGAGTCTGGGCTTGAGCCTAACACGACCGACCCAACCAAATACCATCACAAATACATTTGTATACTTATTACAATTTAGGGTATTGTTTTCTTAGACTATGATTTAAAATTTTATATTGATATTCCCTTTTTTATCCTACTCAAGTCAAATTGTTTAGACCCTTTAAAGGTTTTAATCAAGGAGCAAGCAAATTCCATAAGCACAAAGCCTTTCCTTCAAAAAGAACTTATGTGTTGGGTGAGCACATTAGATATTTACCTAAACAGGTTGAAAATTGATCAGATCGCTAAAATCCACTCTCTTCAAACTCACCTTACTCTCGTGAATGTCCTTTTCAAATCTTATCGTGTCGTGGATGAGTCGCTGAATTCTCACCACGGTCGATTAATTACGTGAAACGGTTATGCTAAGTTTGTTTTTTCAAACAGTGATAATCAGATTTTGGATATCTCATCATTAATTCAACTCTTTAAGATTTCAAGTTTTCCTTTTCCACATATTTTTCTCGGTAACCAAGCAGAACATTAAATGGCGCTCTGCTCAGAAAAACTGCAGAGCTAACTTTGATTAATTGCTTTGAAGCTATGTCAAATTTCATATTCAATTATATATATAAAAGATAGCAACATCTCAAAAACATATGTCATTGTTGTAGACAGAACATGTTACAGACTATGACCATCCAAGAAATTGGCCTGCATCCGTAGTTAAATAAAACAACTGGTCAGTGCAGAACTGATTAAGACAACCAGAACTAAGCACACAAGGATGTCTCCTTTTAGCAATGAATTTAGAAAATATCCCAATAATTACTAGCTGTTTAACTCCTCAGATCTTAGCACCTCTTCATATTTCATTGAACTAAGTCGAAAAAGATTAAAGCAAAACACGTGGCATTAGATCAAGTGAGTTATGTCAAGACAAGACATGATTTTCTAGTAGATTAAATGTAGGATTCCATGGCACTGTAGAAATTAAAGGTGATACGTGGAGATCTAGAATTGGAACTTGCCTATTATTGATTAAAATTTAAAAGATAGGATTCTTAGTCTAAAAAATTATGGAATCTTATTCTGTTTTATAAATCTCAGTCATTTATTTATATAAGTCTCACGTTTATTTATATAAAATTTATATTAAAAAATAATTAAAATTTATAAAACAGAATAAAATATCATAAAAATAAATGGAAGATCCAAATTTTACTGATCGGTGGCACTTGTTATAGAAAAACGTGTGACTGTACACGTAGCAAACGTAGGTAAAGCCGACATAAAACTTTTGGAACACATTTCCAAAATTTATTGGTACCATTTCAGGGTATTGTCCTTGTTGGTGTGGTGCTGCGTGTCGCATGTGGGACGTGACAGAAGATGATTATGGAAAATGAATCTTTCATCTTACTTTTGAAGCATCGACTGTACAGCTGGTAAACTAACTCGTAACAAACTAACAAACGACGAAAAGAGGGCGCTGATAACAAACTAACAAACGACTTATTATTTTCGCCGATCTTGATAAGATTGGTATCACTTATTTTGATGTTTTATTTTTAAGATATTATAATCTTCTTTTAAAGGATCAGTCGGTTTTGATAATATTAGTATCACTTATTTTGATGTTTTATTTTTAAGGTATTATAATTTTCTTTTAAAGGATCAGTCGAAATATTGTTTCTCTCAACTAATTAGTATATGATATACTCTTTTTTTTAATGTAAAAAAAAAATCACGCGTGAGGACAGAAGCGGCTTTCGTCAGCGTGTGCGGGCGCTTGCGGGCAACGTGCTTTTTACCGCTTTATCGATCACTTGTGCCACCTCTTCTTTGGTGACTCATGTTGGGGTGGGTTTGGTTTTCAACCTCTGACAGGTTTTCGATGTATACCTCTCTTGGGTTTTTGGACCAGACTTGTAATCAACATATAAAGGAAGGTGCTCTGAGTTCAGCTCTATTTTTTATATATATATATATATTGGTTAAATAGTAAGATAATGAAATTAATAATAAAGAGAATATGTACAAGCTAGAGAGAATAAGATCTCTCATGATAACAATCACAAAACAGACCTCCTGGATACAGTAAACTACAAAGATGAAAGGTGCTCAAAAAGCAGGACATCAAAATGCTTTTCTGGATCGTATACCTCCTGGAGATCCTAAATGCAAAAGGACACACAGGCAACAGAAACAAATGATAAAGGGACCTACAAGCTATATCCCAATTAAGAGCACAGAAGCTTAAAAGCAGAACTCTCAAACCAAGCAAAACAATGATCTGCCTGCCTAAAGCTCACGGTTATGGGAGTACTGGAGTGAGTTCCTTCCTGTAGGCCTTGTTACCTTCAGAGTCAGCCAGCTACCTGTAGGTGTCCCCCTCTGGCTGTATTGGCGAGCTGGAGATTGTGTACCTGAAAAAGCAGCCGCATAGATAGTAAAAAGAAAAAACTCTCTGGCCTTACCTACACTCATTGTTAACTCTGAGTTGCTCCTGAATCTGGGTGAGAACTCTAACTATCAACCCATCCACCGCCATGGCATTCCTATTTTTTAGATATTAGCTTAACGTAAACTATTAAATTTGTACTATGAAAGTGTTGACTGTAAAAAGGAATAAATTAAGTTCAAACAGATTTGAGAAGCAGAAATGTACAAGTTAAAGACTCATATTAGAGGACACGCTCAAGTTTGGGAGGCACATACTTATGTAAATGAAAGACACTGTACATATTAACCGTATAAATTTCTGCAATCATTCGAAAGAAGGATGGTGATATATAGTCGTAACTCATTGTGACCGTGTATCTTCACAATGTTAAGTTTTGAAACTTAAAAGTTGGACATGGTCATTGTTCATGACTGTGTAGGTGAGGGCATGCGGTATAAAATCTTACTATCAAGCACCGCAAGAAAAATGTTACCAATGGAAAATATTTTGATTCCTTCGGTAATATAAATTAGCAATAGGATAAACCGACGAATAATGGTATCGTTAAAACGGTTGTAGGTAAAAATATGAATACTTATTTTAATAAATTATTGTAATATATACAAATTATCTAACATGTTTAGAATAAAATTAGTATTATACTAAAAAAGATGCGTGTAAAGATTCGTACATAAAAAATAAAAAGAACTTAATTATTTTAGAGAATATCAATGAAATAACAGATTGACATAATTAACATGTTTGGAACTATAAATCAAACACATCCTATATTAATTCATTGATAAACTGAAATTCATATCACAAAAAAATTTCGGCTAGCGCCAGCCATTTACATTAAAAATGCAGGAAGTTTAAATGGAAAGTTCAAATCGCAAACAAATACTTAAATTAAACCAAGTACACAAAAACCTAGTAAATAACTAAATCACTTACCTCAACCAACACGCAAAAGGATCTTCCTTAAATACGTGAAGGAAGATGATGACGGAGCTAGAATGAGTTGACCGGCAAATAAGATAACCAAAACAAAGCAAAGAAAACAATTAAATTTAAAGCAATATGCAAATTGATAGAAATTTATATTCAAAAGTCTTACTTATAGCATTTGGTTACCGCTGTGCCATGCAAGAAAATCTAATCATTTGCCTTTTAAAATATAAAAAAGGATGATAAAAGTTTTATATTCAATGAAGTAAAAAGATGCAAAATGACTACATTGTAAAATATAGAACTAGATACAAATTTGATTAAACTTTGTTAAACCATAAAGGAATCTATTATCTTTTACCCTAAATATAGTACTTTTTGCATATTTAATATCATTGTGATTCTGATCTCATGCCTAAGCTTTAAGTCAATGATTAACTGCTCAGTAAACCATGCTAATTTTCAATATTTTCTTCCTGAACAACTATCTATGCAATGAGATATATGTCATAGTTGCCATGAAATCCTATGGTACTTAGATATTGTCTTGGGTACTTAGTCTTTAAGAAACAACTACTTATACTAATTTTAGGTCCTGGCATTTTTTTACCTCTTGTTCATAGTATCAAAACATACATGCATCCTTTTTAACACCAATTTATCTTCTTGTTTTTCCTTTTAAGTTGAAGCTTGACTGTAGAATTTAGATTTATTTGATTTAATTAACTAATATAACATTTTGACCATTATGTTACTCCTTTGACTTTGATTTTAAAACTTTCCTCCTTGTATACTTGCTCATGCTAAAATTAACTGAAAAATGCAACTTCTTCTTGCATTCTTCTACC
>JAJMLV010000005.1:77270113-77282926 GCA_027123465.1 Erythroxylum coca
TTGAGTGGGCCCGCACCATTGAGGTTTTATCCCTTTTTTGGTCTACAAGCGCGGATCTCGTCTCTTGAACCTGTGACCTCAGAGTTTTGTTAGGTGCAAGACCCACGCCTCTTACCACTGAGTTACGTAAAAGGATAAAACCTCAATGGTACGGACCCACCCAAACCACAACATATGATAAGCTTGTAAGAATTTATATAATAGTCCGTAATACATTTTACTTGCATATTTTGTTCAATTAAAAACTTGTTTTTCTATTATAAAAAGAGGGACGACATTATTCATTCTCTAATTCAACAAAACTGATAAAACTCAATAATAGTCACATAAATATATTTTCAAAGAACAAACATTTTATAACACCTTATATACATCAGGAATTCATTCCAATATCACAACCAAAATCATGTCTTATCCTTTCTATCACTAACATTTCTATGTACAGAGTTCTTTTCCAATCAAAGAATACACAAATAAACTCAAAAAAATCAAATACCTAAATATATATAGAAATACATCTACGCAAATACCTCCACGAAAAAACAACAATGCTTGGACATGACAACGACCAGCAGCTCCATAATGTTGACGACAGACTGGTCGGAGAGGAGAGGACACCGGAGATGCAGCAGATGTGGAGAAAGAAGGAGACAATGCAGGTAAGAGAGGGGAGAGCTTTAAGTTAAACAAAACGACGTTATTTGCAAACCAAAAAATTATTATTCCGTCAATAATTCCCGTCTTATTTACCGACTGGCATTTGATACCGTCGTTAAATTCCATCTCAAATTGGTATTTATCGATGAATATTGCTACTGCCGCTAAATAAAATTTTTTCCGACAATTTTTCCAACAAAAATTCAACAGTTTCTTTCCCGTCGGCAATTTTCTGTCGCTAATTTTTACTTTTCTTGTTGTCAAGTATATATGAGATTTTGCAGATAAGAAGCTTATCTCTTGCAACCTCAAATGTTACAGAAGCTTAAAAACTCGTATGAGTGACGGTGTTCTACATTATGTTGATGTTCAGATCAGATGTCTGAATTACAACATATTCAACTCGGAAGCCCAAAAGGTTATGACTAGATTCAGGAATATATACAAGAGCAGGGAGGAAAAATTTCTATGCCTGCCTAGGAACCTAATAAATGTGATGATCTTATATTGCATACAGTCTGTACTCATTCTCAAAAATCTCTGATTCTGCCATCACTGACATTGATCCTGAAAGCGACCTGCTCATGGAAGATCTTCGAATGTTGCGCAATTTTGAAGATTCAATTCTCTGCATCACTACCCAATAACACATAGTCCCTATTGTTGCTACCATGATCACCGTTCCTAGTACTGTTACCCAATGGGCCAACCACCTTCCCTTTGTTCCCACAACATCATATGACAGTGCAAGAAATGCAACTGAAATCAACACACAGGCCAACCACAGTAGCTTGTTGATCACTGACATTAGTTGCTTCTTAGCGTTTCTCTCTACGACTACAATAGAAGTTTGAACAACCACCACAGCCAGGGATATGAAGAGAGCGATGGAGTCGAATACAACAAAGATCAGAAACTCTGGTTTAGGAGCAATGTTTGCTTGTCCAGCAGATTGTCCTGGAGCAAGCTTTTCCGGCTTATCAGCAAACTGGCCTGGAACTTGGAAGATTGCCGCGAATGCGACCGTTGCAATGAGCACGGCTACGAGTGTGGTGGAGTTGATTGCATTGTTGAGACCTTCAGTGTGCATTTTGTTGAGACGCTTGGCTATACCGTGAACACGCTTCCGGGTTAATCGTGTCGTCTCTAGCTGGTTATGAACCTCGTGCTTAATATCACTCACAGTTTGCTTCAGCTCTCGGGCAGGATTTGCTGTACTTGGCTTCATGGATCTAGCTGACTGAACGCCGTTCTCTTCCAAGATGTTTACAATTTCAGTCTGCCCAATTTTCTGAGCAGTGTCAAGGGCAGTTTCTCCAGCTCTGTTGATTGCTAGTTTGTTTAGTCCTTTGTGGAAAACCAGCTTCTTAACGATCTGCAAGCATGGAACAATCATAAAAGTTCAGAAATTCCATTTGAGTAAGAGGATTGTGCAGATTAAGATCATAGTTTCAAATCAAACAATGGTTTAACATCCTAAATAAGGGCTCTTTATGGAAGCATTTAAGAGGTTCTGATCTCCATGGTCCGAAATACTACTAAACTACTTGCAGAAACTCATCATCATTCCATGGCTAAATATTACAGAACAACAAAAAACTTCTGTAGAGACACACAATCATATGATTGCTGGGACCTAAAACTTTGAGAATAAGAAAGAAAAATACCTCAGCTCTGCCTTTGCGGCTTGCAATATGCAAAGCAGTGTTCCCTTTGTTGTCAACCATGTTTATGAGAGCAGAATCAGACATTATCAGCTCTTGGACGAGCTCAACATTCTGTCCTTTGACTGCCATATGAAGAGCTGTCTGGCCTTTCTTATCAATCCTTGTGGCGAGCGAAGATTCTTTGCTCAAAAGACCCTTGAGGATTTCCAAATGACCATTCCTGGCGGCTGAGTGCAAGGCAGTTTTGCCATTGCTTTTTGGAATCATTGCAAGGCAACCAACACTCTCCAAAAGGAAATTTACCACCTCAACATGCCCCTGAGACGCGGCGGAGTGCAAAGCAGTGGAATTCGTTGAATCATAAGTCATCGAAAGCTCAGGATTAGCCTCCGTGAGAACCTTCAAAATCTCTGCATCAGATTAACAGAAACCATAGATCAGAATACATGTAAATTTTATGAAATAAGGAACTAAAGAACTTGGAGCAAGAACGGTTCGAAACTTTTTAAGACTCTTACCTAATCCACCTTGTTTTGCAGCAAGGTGAAACGGGTCATACCCGTTTCTGGCTTTCAGACCGGCCGTTGTGGTATCGTAGTACTTGATCATCTCCTTAACCAAATCGATATGACCACACTCTGTAGCCACATACAACGCTGTCTCTCCTGACTGGTTTTGCTTGGCCAGAAGATGCTTCAGCTCCGTTTCTCTACTCTCAGCTATCATTTCCACAACCACCTCCAAGTCCCCCGCTCTTGCCGCCGCATGAAACGCAGTGTCGTCACGTTTCCCGGTCATCTGCTTCTCCATCTTCTTCTGCCGAAAAACCCGTTGGCCCTCCGGATCTTCCATTAAATGTCAGCTTATCGACGACAACAACGACAACAGCAAAACCCCTGCTAATCCTGTCAACTTCCCGGAAGATTTTTACGGTGGAGAAAGATCAAAAATCATTTACATCGAGAAAATCAAGCGGGGATACGATGATTTGGAGGATTTAGGTAAACTGTGCACGTGGGGATCAAAGTTGGTGATTACTGAAAAAGCTCATCGGGGTGTTGAAATGTTCAGCAATCAGTGCTAAAGAACCCCACTTGTCTTACTACCAGAATTATATAATAATACTGTCTCTCAGTAGCTAACGTGTTGAACAATACCTTGGAATGAAAAAGTAAGAGTACAAGGACAAGAACTCTGGAATTTGATCGACTCTCTTTGATGAAGCTAGAAACCCAAAACTTGATTCACACGAGTGCAGCAGTACTTGAAATCTGAAATCTTTTAACACACTTAACATGGCCTTTGAAAAACAGAAAGCTCTCTGACTTTTGTGCTCTAGAACACAAAGATAAACCTCATCAAAATCAAGTCTTTCAAGAAGAACAACGATAATAAAAACAAGAACCGTACGGTGGCTATGATATTTTTCATTTCTAGAAGCTTAAAATTTTATTTCGTCAGGCAAGTGATGTAATCCACGTAGGATTCCACCAATCACAACCGTCGACTCGTAAATATGAAGACGTGTGGAGCCACCCTCAACCACAACCTCATCATAGTACTGCTTAAATAGATTCTTTTTTAATCTTATCTTTAAAAAAGTCGTATTTTCTACAGTTTTAAACTCAAAGTAGTTATTAAATGTTGCAATGATTACGAGGTTTGACAGTAAATAATAAAGGAAGAAAGATCACCTCGTCACCAGTGAGCAGAGTGCCATAAGCCTAACAAAAAGCGATATTGGCCTCTCCTCGTTTGAGGTTATATGTTTGAATCGTTATCTTGTATGCAATTATTTAAAATTTAGAATCAGAATTTTACCTCTTATAAGGATCTTATCCGATTTAAAAATAAATTAGTTTAAATATGAATGATTTAAAAGTACCTTATCATAATTAAGATCCTTCTAAAATACTTCGTAGACAAAAAAAAACAAAAAACAAAAGCGACATTATTAAATTACTTCAATAGAAAAAGACTCTTTTATTGTAATTTTTAGATTATATTAAGCTTACAATTTTTAATAGAATATATAATACGATATAATGACTTATATTGGAATATTACATAAATAAATGTTATATTAAAAAATTATTATTTGCAAAGAACAAAAAATATATAATATAATATAGTAAAAATGTTGTTTAGAAGATGGATGAAATATAACGTGTATAATAATAATAATAATAATAATAATAATAATAATAATAATAAATGACTATTTTACTATTATAAAATAATGAGACGTATTGTTTTGCTGCTTGTTATTAGAGTTGAGGGTATAATTAATATTATAAAAAATTATTGAGGGTATATTAGGTAATACATATTTATTATTTTACATTTCATCCTAAACTTGCCAAATCAGGAGCGACTCATTTTTACTGTTTACGATGTAAAGTAAAACTTTCCCCTTCCATTTTATTTCATTTCATTTTATCATAAATCATCTTCTTAAATGATAAAATAATATTAAATTTAATTTCATCTCATTACTACCCACCCTACCAAACATAACCCAAGAGAGTTGACATATTAGATATATAGACCAAATTTAGTTTAGACTTTAGATATGCTGATTAAGACACAAACCCCTCTTCTCATTTTGGGCGACAATTCTCAAAGCCTGCATTTCAGAAATTTAATTAAATTGACCAATCTTTTCTCTCTATGACTTAAGACTATATAATTGTATGTAATTAACTATTGGTGATTATTTATTAGGAATCATTATCAATAATTAGTTTTATCTTAGAATACTTACAATATTGTATTGTGGACATCTCATTTTACACATAGGAAATTAGAATTGATTGTTTTATTAAAATATGATAAAGAGTCATTCCTCGCATTTTTGGCATGCGAATTGCAAGTTGCAAGTTGCTACCATAGTCCTATGGTTAGCATTTGGTATTAAAAAAAAGGGACGTAAGGACAAACACAACCTGCCCAATAATAGTGTACATGTCCCTTTCACATTAGCGCGTTGCGGCATGGGGACAGGAACAAAGCAAATGAATATGATCTTTAAAGCAGGATTCACCGCGTCTACTTGCTTTCTCTTGTGGAGTGATGTATTTAAGAAGTTTAATATTTCGGACCTCTCCACACTCCGTTTTATTGTGAGATTTCAAATTGGATGATGACGATGAATAGTAGGATTAGCATAAAATTATTTCCAGACGATTGCTACGTAACTCACGTGACAACGCGCTTAACCGTAAAACTCAAATGGGTTTGAGGTTTGGGTTGAGGACTGAGCAGCGATAAGTTGTATTGGTGGTTAGTGTAGTGTGCTCGACACGTTTACGGAGGCTTTTCTTGAAAAAGTCAGCGCAGCTATCGCTTTCTCCATCGTCTCAGATCTTGCGGTAGATACCGGAGAAGCTTTGAACCACGCCCATGGTGCTTTTGGTTGGTAAGGTTTGTCCTATTTAGGTGGAACCAACCCCAACCCGCTAATGGTCACCTCTAATGGTGTCTAGTACCAGCAAACTTTAATTACATTATCATCATATTTAGTTTGAGGTTCCGTACTGAAATGAAGTCTGAAGAGGTCTGATAATAAATTATAACAACATCTAAAAAAATATTCAGTTGAAGTTAGTACAAAATCATGATTAATTAACAAAGAATACGACTTCGTTGTTTTGACCATTGACTTTTGATCCTTATAATGTATAATTAACTTATCTGTATACCTTTACGAATAGTCACTTAAATTTAAAATGCAAAAATTTCAACTTCTATTAGTTATCTATCAAAATATTCAATGATGATGTAGTTGAACCTATAACATTCTGGTCATCAAAAAGTAACCTTACGAGCAACTCCAAGGTTCGCCTTTATTGTTATAAGTATCAAATAACCAATAAATGTTATGTCAAATAATTAAATGATTTTATCTTTTTATGATGATGTATCTATTTTCAACCTTTTTTTATTTATTATAAAGAGAAGATATTGTATAATAAACTTTTATCTTAGTTATTAGATGAGATTGTGCTGAGAGGAAACAACTTCATTTAATGCTAGTTATTAATAATTTTATTTAGCAATCAATAAAAACTAGTTTTGGTTTTAAATTATTAGCAACAATTGTATGTACTTCAAATTTAAATAGTAGAAAATCCAAAATTATTAATGGGAGTCATGTTTTTAATAAACATGTAAAGGAAACTTTTAATAAAGTTATAATAAATAAATGTTATCTTCATTACAATTATGTGAATAAGTTTTCGTAGATATTCAAATTCTCTTATCCATTAAAAGTTTTGTACGTTAAAAATATATAAAATGATCTATGGTGCTTTTTTTTGTGAAACATTGTCATGTGCGCTCAGTGCATGTTATTCATATCTAAAGATAAAACATCATAGAAAAAACTTGGAGGACATACCCTCCATTCGAAACCAGACATAGAATCAACTGCCCTAGCTATCTTATGAGCAATTTGATTCGTTGATCTCTTAACAAAAGTGGTATAAATAAACTGATGCTCTTTTATAAGAGCTTTGCAATCCTCGATAAGCATCAAAAAATATGAAGGACAACTTTGTGGGCATGCCATAGATTTGGTAATTGTTTGACAATCCGTTTCCACACAAATCGGGGAGAAGGGAAGGCTTTTGATCCAGCTTAGGGCTTCTCGAAAACACAACGCTTTACCAATTAAAGGATCCCTCTAACCTGGTATAAACATCACTTTCCCTGCACAATTGAAACCTTTACAATCTCGAATCACCATTCCTAAGTCATAGAATCCAGAAGGTAAAAGTGCCACATCAACATTGCACTTAAAATGGTTCGGTTGTGGAGCTTGCCAATTGGGCTGAGATGGTTGAGTCGTTGAGGATGTAGTAGTGTGTCGGTGTTGAGCAGATTGCCACTCTAAAAGTGTGGTGGTGGCTCGACGAATAATGCTGGATGGGTCCGGAGTTTTTTTCTTCCAGACAACTTCATTGCGTGTGGTCCACAAACTCCATGAAATCATGCAAATTTCCTCTGCTAGTGCCTTTGGAAAACCAATCATAATAGAAGCAATCCAGTAATGTATGGTGGCCGTAGGAGACATGTGCTAGTCCACCGAATAAATACTCCAAACAAAAGTAGCCACGCCACAATGGAGAAATATGTGGTGTTCATTCTCAGTAGCTTTACCACATAATGGGCAACCATCATCTATGTCAATGTGTCGTTTTTTAAGATTTGATCTGCAATGGAGAACATGTTTCAAAGTACGCCAGATAAAGAGTTTTATTTTACCTGGAATGTGCATCTGCCAAATTTTCTCCCATGGAAAACCGACTTCTCTTAGCTCCATATTCACTTCCTCCATGCCTATGTGATATCCTTCTTTCACTTTGTACTCGCCTTGAGTGTTAAGAGTCCACATCTACTCATCATTGCGTCTTGAGAAGCTGAGTGGTATTTAGAGAATAAAGTCAGCGTCACGTCGATCAAAAACTTCCCTGATCTTGTCTGCATTCCACCGATGATCCCGAATAAGCTCTGCTACAAACTGTATCTGCGTGTTGGTTGGTGTTTGGATATATGGGTCGTCATCATCCATTAACCATGGGTCCCTCCATATATGAATTTGTTGTCCATCACCTACTCTTCGTCGACAACCGGGAATGAGTATTGTTTTGGCCTGATGGATGCTTCTCCATATTTGACTTGGATTGTTGCCTAACTCTGCTGAAAAGAAATCAGTCTTGGGAAAATATCTAGCTTTAAGAATGGTTGATGTAGTTGACTCCGGGTATTTGAGAAGTCGCCATCCTTGTTTTGCCAAAAGAGCTAGATTAAATTGCCTCAAATCCTAATATCCCAGACCTCCATAAATCTGTGATATGGCTAACCTCTGCCATCTTAACCATCGTATACCCTTACTGTCTTGTCCTCCATTGTGCCAAAAAAAGCCATTCATCAATTTCTCCAGCTCTTTACAAGTATCCATTGGTAATAAAAACAGGGACATAAGATAGTTCGGCATAGCCTGTGCAACTGTCCTCAATAGTATATCTTTGCCTGCTTTCGATAATATTTTAGCCTTCCACCCTTGTAGCCGCCTGGTAAGCTTTTCGACCATATAATGAAAGATTTGGCGTTTACCTCTGCCTATGACTGACAGCATACCCAAATAGTTTGTATGACCTGCAATCTCCACAACCCCCAAAATTTGACATATCACATTCTTCATGGTAGGCATAGTATTGGGAGTAAAGGAGACACCGAATTTGTCAAAATTTATTTTTTGACCTGACGTGTTCTCATATATTTGCAGGATAGTTTTCAATTGTACTGCCTCCTCTTGTGTAGCCCGAACAAAAAAGATAGCGTCATCGGCAAAGAACAGATGAGACACCGGAGGAGCACCTCTTGTGATTATAGTCCCATGGATGTGTCCTCGTGCCTGTAAATGTTGTAGGCTAGTTGACAATCCCTCCGCACATAGAATGAACAAATAAGGAAACAATGGGTCACCTTATCGCAATCCTCGACTATGAATCAAAGGCCCGTATTCATCCTTACCTCGAATGAAAAAATAAGAGACCGATGTGACGATGTTCATAATCTTTGAGACCTATATGTCAGTAAACCCCAGTTTTAACATAATTTGCCTCAAATACTCCCATTCAACTCTGTCATACGCCTTACGCATATCAGTTTTCAATGCTATATAACCCATCTTACCTTGCGTTTTCCGTTTAAGAGAATGGAAAAGCTCATAAGCTACAATTATGTTATCGGTAATCAACCGATTTGGGATAAAAGCACTCTGCATATCCGAGATAATTAGAGGCAGAACCTGTTTTAATCTATTGGAAAGTGCTTTGCAAACTATACGATCGGTGACATTGCTCAATGATATAGGTCTCAAGTCAGTTATTATTTCCAGCACTTTCTTCTTTGGGATAAGAATAATGTTTGTTATGTTCATTCCAGGCATAGGTACATCTCCATTCAACGTGTTAAGACATTCTCGAGTGACCTCCTTCCCAACGATATCCCAGTATGTTTGGAAGAAACCCGGATTGAAACCATCTGGCCCCGGTGATTTATCTGGATGCATGGAGAATAATGCTTGGCGCACTTCCTCTTCCGTGTATGGAGCCACTAGTAATTCATTATGAAGAGAGGTTACCTTGCGAGCCACATTGTTTAGAATTGGACTGGTATCTCCACAGGAGGAGGTAAAGAGTTGTTGATAATAGTCCAGTAACATATTCGGTAAACCTGATTCCCAGTCAATCCATTCCCCATTATATTCTTGAGATTTGAAATGAAAATTTTCCAATGCTTGTGAGGGGCCATTAGGTGAAAGAATTTGGCATTAGAATCCCCTTCGGCAAGCTAGTGTTGTTTGAATCTTTGTTTCCAATATATTTCATGTTGTAAGAGGAGATCACTGTATTGCTTTTCTAGATCTCGTAGCACCTCCTTATTTATTATCGACTGGTGACGCACCCTTGCCATCTGCCGTTTAATCCCAGTAAGCCGATGATGAAAGTCTTGTTTATGCGATGTTGCCCATACTTGCAGTTCTTCAGAACAAGACCGAAGTTTGTCTTGGAGAGGACGGGTGAAGTGTGGCGACCAGCTTTGACTGATTCTCTGTCAACAGGCATCTTCTAAGGTCCATGCATTTTCAAAACGAAAACGACACTGGACATATTTCTGCCATTGTATAGCCAAGGATAGAAAGAGTGGTAAGTGATCAAAGGATGTAGCTTGTAAGATGTAAACTCTTGCCATCAAAAACGTTGACGACCACTCAACTGTCCCAACCGCCTTATCCAATCGTTCCCTTACAAAATCAGCCTCAGAGCGTCGATTCTCCCAAGTAAACGGAGGACCCTCAACCCCCAAGTCACATAGTTGACAGTCCATGAGCGCCTGTCGAAAACCCTCCATCAGTGCTCTAGGATGAGTATGATGGCCTTGCTTTTCTGAAGGAAACATGATGTCATTAAAATCACCGATGACACACCATGGTAGAGCTGATTTATTATCTTATGGTGCTTTTAATAACTTTTGTACATATCGATCAAAAGTTTTAGAAAATTGTTTAGAAGTGAATGAACTTAATTGAACATTCAACATATAAATAGAAAGCAAAATAAGGATTACCCTTCAACCATCTACGACAACTTCAAGAATCCCGTCTGAAACATTTTTCAAATACATAAAATCAGTATCATCCCAAAAATTAGTCAATTTAAATTATAGAAAGGATTATATGTAAAATTTGATTGTAGAGACAAGTATTACAGTAGACAAGAACAAGGTCTATTCATAAAATGTTTATAATCTTTTGAAATAGTAGCTCAGTTTATTGTAGTAAATAATACATAATATAATGGTGTGGTTGAAAAGCATAATTATAAATTGAAAATATATGATGAGGAGCATGTAGAACAGGACTAACTTCTATATTAGTGTTAAGGTGAGGCTATTAAGTCTTCTTCATCCAATCTAAACAAAGTCTCAAACAAACTAGTTCTTAAAAAAATCTTTTGAGATGTGAAAAGGCTAAAGACCCAACCTTACTCATTTTTTAGAATGGGATTATCCTGTCAAGGTACTTTTGTATAATTCTTATAAAAGTAAATTATAATCTCATTTTACTCTTTATTATTTTGTAGGTTATCAAAATCACTTTAAAGCTTATATCCTCTACTAAAAAAAGAGGATATAGAATTTTGGAGTCATAGACAATAAAGTTTTTTTTATTATGATGTATCTAATGATGTAGGTTATTCTCAAACTTCGAGGGGTAACATGATACATAATAATTTGGTTTTATATCTTTTACCCATTTAGGTTTAGTGAGTATTTGAACTTAATCTGTAACATACCACTCCCATAGAGCATAAGCCCGAACATACTAGAGGATATTTGATAACATACTCTACGGAAATGATACATTGGGATAATCAAATTAACTCAATCTGAATCGTCAAATATATCGTAAGCATTCAAAACATGCATTTCTTCCCATTTCTTTGACAAACATATAAAGTCACATATGTCATTATAATTTAGAATCCACATATACATTACACAACAGTTGAGAGTTTAATCTTAGTACAAAAATGTGTAACATGATATGGGATGCTAATGCAAAAGACTCTAACTAGACTCCACAGATTTAGCTGATCAGACCTTTGAGCTATTTCCTTCCCCAAAATCTAAGCATTAAACTTTTACTAGATCGCTTAGTAGCTAGAACTCCCCTGAACATGGAAAAATGATACAATTTTGATGAATTTACGAACTTAGTGAGTAAATCATCATCGATGCACTCACACAGTCAAATCATAACGGCAAGTTGTATCACAATTTATGACACTTCAACAAGTACATCACATAAACCAGTATTACATGTCACATCACATTCTCCATTGACTTCAGTTGTATTTCACTATTTCAAAACAATTTAATAAATCATTTCAATTTAATCATATGATGCATGTAGGGATGCATATGTAAATGTTCATGTGTTTTCATTTTTATTTTGTTTGGTTGTGACCAATTGCTTATCAACACAATTTATTATCCTGTACCCGTTGTGGGTATCGAGTTCATGGCTGGCCCATACCCATTAGGGATACCAAGTCCACATACTATCGAAGGCAGAGGCTTTTTTTCATAATTCTGAGCTTAAAACTTTTTTCTGCACATTGGTCACTAATCACAACTCTTTATCTGATCATGCATTTCAATATGATGAGATGTATCATCTCATATGTTATGTTTTTATTACCTTTCATTTCAGTGTGCTCATGCCATATAACTAATTCCTCGGACCTAAGTTCGACATTTATCAATCAGTTATACATACATTTCATATTAAACATACAATTCACAAAGAAGCACATATAAGTAAGTTTACACATCTAAGTTGACTCACAGTACACCCCAGAAGTGTTATTGTCTTGATGTTCCAGTAATGTCTAGATGTTGACGATCACCTTGCGTGTCTATCGTAATGCAATACATACACATATAGTTCACAAATCACCAAGTTGTTCAATTATATAAATATACAATCATGCACATGTATATGTGTCATGTTTCAATGCATGCTCAATTGACTATCCAGGTATGTATTCTTATGCATAGATCTTGACTATTCAATTTGTGCTTATACACTCTAAGACCATTCAAACATTATAGCTTGTATACTACCATTTTGCAATCAGATTTGTACTTTTAAATTAGTTTGATTTACTCCAAATTCATCAACCATACTTTACATTTATCCTTGAACATTTTTATGATAAAAAAGCCTTTCATAATCCACACAAAATTGTTATTTTAAATATGGAATTTCAGTAACCTAGATCAATACATTCACCAAACTTTTTCCAGCAATATATATTGATACATTTACCCAGTTTTCATTCATAATTACCCCATGTTCTTCAGTGCTCATTCATCCATACCTTATACACATTACTCATGTCCTTAAGATCATGTT
>JAJMLV010000005.1:77681904-77694832 GCA_027123465.1 Erythroxylum coca
TATGCATATAAGAAATTTTTATGACTTACATACAGGGATATAGGCATGTTATTGAAGGAAATGTGAAGTTCTGTTTGGTGATTATTAAAAACTAAGTTAAATAGTATCACCAGTTGTATTTCTATTGCAAATGGTCATGAACAACAAACTTATGAATAACTACTTCCAACTCACTAGTTACAGTTGAAGCTTATAATAGAAAGAGGGTTGACGGATATTATCATCGTCGCAAATTTGATAGAGTTGTCATAAGAGTAGCATAAACACACCAAGATGAAAATGAGAAATATTAATTGAGAGTATAAGATATGAATTTCAAGTTGAAATATGCCACCAAAGAGAAAACATAATATAATGCAACCAAGGTTCAGATCACGATTTGGAGCCAGTTACTATCCAAGTGAAACATCATATTCTGCAACTACAATCAAATAAGATGTTGTACCTCCATCCACTACTACACTTACAGATGAGGTATCACCTTCTGTACTTGCTACTACACCATCCACCACCCTTATACCAAAAGACATATCAGGGGCAAACGATGTGGATGAAGGAGGCAACCTCCAGCCCAGAGCTGAGGGAGCTGATGGAAGAAATTACATCACAATTGTCAACAATATGTAAGTGAAAATACATGCAACACCATTTGTTTATAATTAAGCTATAGGTTTAAATTTAAAAATGGTATAAAAGTAATTGTTTTAAAATTAGGTTGATTCCGTCTAGACCAAGCTCAAGAAATATGACATCCAAATTCAAGGAGAAGATTGATGTTGAGGGTTATATATAGAATAATATCTCTCAGGAAACAAAGGAATTTTATTATAAGAAATATGAGGTTTAAAAAATATTCTTGTTTTTAAATTGATTTTTATACATTTATTATATAAATATTATTACATTATAAATACTTATCATATGCTTTTCCTTTTACTTTAGAAAGAATGTTTTGAGATTCTGAATTTGACATGGTCATTTATAAAGTATGGAGAGACGAGCATGTACAAGTTATCTAGACTTTGTTGGTATGATACATAAGACTAATGTACGAGTGCCTTATATTGCTGAACAAATATGGAGTCGTTGGCAGCAATATTGGACATCACCCAAGGCAATGCCCATTTCAGAGCGTAATTCTACCAATAGATGTGGAGGATTGGGGGGAGAGAGTCTTCCCATACATACTGGAGGATCTATTACCCACTACAAGCATGCACAGAGACTTGTAAGTATCTACGCTTTATATTTATATTATGATTTTTTTTTACTTTGGTGTATTTCAATTTAATTTGATATATGAATTTTTGAATGAAAATATGTATATTATGAAGAATGATAATCTTATAAATTGTAGTTCACTTATAATATTTTATTTTGATGAAGGAAAAGTCTATGGGCACGAAGCCTACACCCAGTCAACTCTTTTTGCACACTCACACTAAGAAGTATGATAGTGCGACCTTCGTCAACACCCGATATAGAGAACTACATGTATGTGAAATTTATGCTTTAATATTAATGCTTAATAATTATCACTTACTAATATAAACATTGCCTTATGATAGGACCAAATACAAGAAAGTATTCTACGACAATCTCAGTAGTCTAAAGATGTTAATGAGACTCAAACCTATCTTCATACAGTGGGTAATAGGGACCGTCGTAGAAGGATATTTAGCTTAGGTTCATTTGCGAACACATGTTATTCACAATCCTACACGTTCAGTACAACAACATCTAGTAGGTGGTCGACAACCAATGAAGTCAATGAACTTCAGAGCACAGTGTAGACATTGGCAACTCAGTTGCAACAGTCGATGAAGTACATAACTTAGCTTTATAATGAGATGGATGAGTTGAAGGGGAGGCATAGCATCTCATCGTAGCAATCAAAGCATCTGTGGTCACCAAATGAATAGCGTACTTGAAGTCATTTTGTATGAATTACAAATACTTATTATATACAAAATATTTTTATTATCAATTAAGATAATTTTTACTTTATATCATCAATCAACTTTCTGTTTTAACAAATTAAATGTTAAAACAAATCAAAATATTATCAGCAGATAACTCATAACTATTTAAATTATGCATCAACTATAACTTCATCAAATAAAATTTAATGCAGGAAAATTTTTAAAAATAGTTTTTAATAAATTTACTGATAGGAAAAAAAACTCATCAGTAAAATCTATCGACTTACCGACAGAAAACAAATAATCATCGGTAATGAAAATATGAATTTTTTGACGAAATAACCAAATCTATCGTAATTTTTTCCGACAAACAAATCTTCTCCTTCGGTAAATTTACTTATAGCCGTATCTTCGACGCCTTGATCTGTCGGTAAATTCTGTCGCTAAATAAGTTTTTTGTATTTTTTCTAAACTCTATTTTTTTGTAGTGTTTAATAATGATTCTATTTCATTTTCATAAGTTGTAAAAAGTGATATGTCTAATAAATTGATTGATGCTACGAAAGATGAGTTAAAATTAATACCACAAAACAATGTCTAGGACCTCGTTGATTTGCTAAAAGGATCTAAATGAGTCAGATGTAAATTGGTCTTTAAAACCAAATGTGACTTAAATGACAATATTAAACAGTATGAAGCAAGACTTGTTTCTAAATGTTATACTTAAAAGGATGTGATTATAAAGAAGCTTCTTCACATACCTCAAACAAAGACTCATTGACAATCATCATGGGAATAGTGACTCAGTTTAATTTAGAGTTGTATCAAATGGATGTGAAAACTAACTTTTTGAATGGTGATCTCGAGGAGGAAGTTTATATGAATCAACTTGAAGGTTTTTCCAAAAAAGGAAATGGTCACATGCTATGTAAACTTAAGAAATCAATATATGAACTTAAATAAGCTTCCTGGTAATGGTATTAGTTTAATGATACAATAACATCTTTTAGTTCTCAAGAAAATATTATTGATTGTTGTATTTACCAAAAGATCAATAGGAGTCAGTTTCTATTTCTAGTTCTATATATTGATGATATTATGGTTGCTACTAATGATTTGGACATATTGTATAAGACTAAATATTTTCTCTCTAAAAATCTTAAAATGAAAGATATAAGAGAGACATACTACGTAATAAGAATTTTAATATTTTGAAATAAAACACAAGGACTAATAGGGTTGTCTCAGAATAACTATATCGAACAATTCTTGAGAGATTTAATATCAATAAATGTTTTGTTTAATATTTTGTGTCGCGACGATAATAATATCCATTGCTAAATATGGAGGGAAATCATCTCGGCAAAATTTGTGATGGATTTTAACGACGATATAATGCCCATTGATAAAGGAGGGAATTGTTAGCGGAATAAAAAAGTTTTGAGTTTACCGACGGAAAATTTTTCGTTGTAAATTTTTAAAGTAAATGTCATCATCTGCTTCTATAAAGTTAAAGAAAACGACATCATTTTCTTTAACTTTAAACTCACTCGACACCCCCTAACACTTGCGTTTTCTTTTTCCTTTTTCTTTCTGTGTCTCCTCTCTAGTTTCTCTATCGTAAACTCCTCTTCTGCTCGTCGACGTTGTCTTCTCTAACCATCGTGTCCTTCGGTGGAGGTATTTTTGCAATCACTGTCATGTATTTTTTTGTATAGTGGATGAAAGTTAATTTGAGTATATTATTACTTTCGTTTATTTGTGTATTTTGTAATTGGAAAAACAACTTTAAAGTATAAATTTTAGTGATAGAAGGGACAAGATATGATTTTGGTTGTGATGTTGGGATGAATTTCTGATGCATGTAGGTGTTTGATGAAATGTCTGTTCTTTGAAAAAATGATCTCAGTTCTTTATTTTCAATTCTTTTTTACTACGAATTTCATAATTTCAGTTAAAGGAACAAAGTATAATAGGTGTCTTTGTTTTTCACTAAGGTTTAAAAGCTAAGATACAGTATAAAATTTTTGCTAGATTTGATCTATTACTATTTTTGGACTCATCACTGAAGTTATAAAGGATAGAAGCAGAATAAGAATGGCACCAATTATAAAAAAATGTCAAGCATTGTTGTTTAAATGGGGAAATATAAGTATGTGTGATTTTTCAAGTTTAAACAATTTAGGACTTTACTTTTATTACACTATTTACAAATATTTATATTATAAGACTTATAAAGGGGATTCTAGCCAGTTGTACCTATCTTTAATTAATGTTTTTCGTAGTTTTCTTTCTTTCTTTTTATTGGAAGAAGATTGGGAGCAAGAATTGAAGAAGTCGGTGACATCTTATACCTTCTCGCACTTTCACAATTCGAAACACATTTCCACCCCTATCACTCTCGTATTACCCCTCTCTTAGTTCTTACTAACTGTCACAGCACCCGTTGTGCTCTTTAATATCTTTTCCCCACTTGACCTAATATCCAATTTTTTATAAACAAAGTCTCTCATTTCCTTCGTTACCTTAGTAATGTTCATTTAATTGTAGTTAAACAGAGTCTTTAATATCTACAATCTATACTTTCCCATCACCTTAAGCAAAAATATTGCTCTCACTCCTACTGCCAATTCTGATATCGTATCAAATATTTGAAATATTCTCAAAATGAGTTTTTCGTTATTTATAGCATAAATTAAATTATTTCATTAATAATTTTTTTGAAAAGGAGATGAACCTCAAAGAGTTACTTAAGGCACAACCTCAAAGAGTTACATCAAAGAGCTTGTCCACAACTCTATGGTAGAAGAATATTTTCAAATCATTGGACAGTGAAGAATGGAAAGATCAGAAGCTTCCAATTCGATTAAAATTACCTGAATGTGCCATTGCGAAGCTTTAAACATCACTTTAGTTACCTTAAAGATTAAAGTGGAATATTAGTTGGTTACTTGGAGGGTAGTACAAGACATTTACTAAGTCTCAGCTAGCTGCGAAATTTTGACTACTATGATAGTTGAGATTGGCGTCGTTAAGCCATCCTACCCTCCCTAATAAATTACTTGAAATATATAAGAAAATAATCTTGTTGGAGAGTCTAGCATTCTAATTGTAAGAGTCTTTATGTAGACTTATCACCCTGAGACCAAGACCCCTATTTATAATTCTTAGATGCACTATGCCTTTGTAGGTTTGAGTTATACCTTCCACTTTCAACATATTAAGCAATAGGAAATATTCTTGTATGATCTATGGATATAAGAAATTTTTATGACTTACATACAGGGATATAGGCATGTTATTGAAGGAAATGTGAAGTTCTATTTGGTGATTATTAGAAACTAAGTTAAATAGTATCACCATTTGTATTTCTATTACAAATGGTCATGAACAACAAACTTATGAATAACTACTTCTAACTCACTAGTTACAGTTGAAGCTTATAATAGAAAGAGGGTTGACGGATATTACCATCGTCGCAAATTTGATAGAGCTGTCGTATGAGTAGCATAAACACACCAAGATGAAAATGAGAAACATTAACTCAAAGTATGAGATATGAATTTCAAGTTGAAATATGCCACCAAATAGAAAACATAATATAATGTGACCAAGGTTCAAACCACGATTTGGAGCCAGTTACTGTCTAAGTGAAGCATCACATTCTGCAGCTGCAATCAAATCAGATGTTGTACCTCCATCTGCTACTACACTTGTAGATGAGACATCACCTTTTGTACCTACTACTACACTATCCACCACCCCTATATCGAAAGAGATATCAGGAGCAAAGGATGTGGATGAAAGAGGCAACCTCCAGCCTAGGGCTGAGGGAGCTAATGGAAGAAATTACATCACAATTGTCAACAATCTGTAAGTGAAAATACATGAAACACCATTTGTTTATAATTAAGTTATAGGTTTAAATTTAAAAAATGATATAAAAGTAATTGTTTTAATATTAGGTTGATTCCGAACCATCCTCAAGAGATATAACATCCAAATTCAAGGAGAAGATTGATGTTGAGGGTTATATGTCGAAGAATATCTATCAGGCGACAAAGTAATTTTATTATAAGAAGTATGAGGTTAAAAAAACTATTTTTGTTTTTAAATTGATTTTTATACATTTATTATAAAAAATATTATTACATTATAAATACTTATCATATGCTTTTCATTTTATTTTAGAAAGAATTTTTTGAGATTCTGAATTTGACATGGTTATTTATAAAGTATGGAGAGACGAGCACGTACACATTATCCAGACTTTGTTGGTGCGATACAGAAGACTGGTGTATGGCCGCCTTATATTGCTGAACAAATATGGAGTCGTTGGCAACAATATTGGACATCACCCAAGGCAATGTCCATTTCAGAGTGTAATTCTACCAACAGATGTGGAGGATCGGGGGGAGAGAGTCTTCCCATACATACTGGAGGATCTATTACCCACCATGAGCATGCACAAAGACTTGTAAGTAACTATGCTTTATATTTATATTATGATTTTTTTTACTTTGGTGTATTTTAATTTAATTTGATATGTGAATTTTTGAATGAAAATATGTATATTATGAAGAATGATAATCTTATAAATTATAGTTCAGTTATAACATTTTATTTTGATGAAAGAAAAGTCTATGGGCACGAAGTCTACTCTCTGTCAACTCTTTTGCACACTCACACTAAGAAGTATGATAGTGTGACCTTCGTTAACACCCGATATAGAGAGCTACATATATGTGAAATTTACGCTTTAATATTAATGCTTAATAATTATCACTTACTAACATAAACATTGTTTTATGATAGGACTAAATGCAAGAAAGTATTCAATGACAGTCTTAGTAGTCTAAAGATGTTGATAAGACTCAAACCTAGCTATCTTCATCCAATGGGTAATAGGGACTGTCATAATAGGATATTTGGCTTAGGTTCATTTGTGAACACATGTTATTCACAATCCTCCACGTCCAGTACAACAACATCTAGTAGGTGATCGACAACTAATGAAGTCAACGAGCTTCAGAGCACAATGTAGACATTGGCAACTCAGTTGCAACAGTCGATGGAGTACATAGCTCAGCTTTGTAATGAGATGGAGGAGTTGAAGGGGAGGCGTAGCACCTCATCGCAGCAATCAAAGCATCTGTGGTCACCAAATGAATAGCGTACTTATAGTCATTTTGTATAAATTACAAATACTTATTATATACAAAATATTTTTTATTATCAATTAAGATAATTTTTACTTTATATCTTCAATCGACTTTCTGTTTTAACAAATTAAATATTGAAACAAATCAAAATATTATCAATAGATAACTCATAACTATTTAAATTATGCATCAACCATAACATCATCAAATAAAATTTAATGCAGGGAAATTTTTAAAAATAATTTTTAATAAATTTACTGACAAAAAAAAACTTGTTGATAAAATTTATCGATTTATCGACGGAAAACAAATAACCGTTGGTAATAACAATATGAATTTTTTGACGAAATAACCAAATCCGTCGATAATTTTTTCCGACGGACAAATCTTCTCCTTTGGTAAATGTACTTATGGCCATATCTCTGACGCCTTGGTCCGTCAGTAAATTCTGTCGCTAAATAAGCTTTCCGTATTTTTCTGAACTTTATTTTTCTTGTAGTGTTTATAAGCTTCTGTTGTTGGTAGTTTGATGTATTTACAAATATGCATTAGTCCTGATATCAGTTTTGCAGTTGAAAATCTAAGCAGATATCAAAGGTAGTAGTTAGGAAAAACCCAATTTACACTACAAGAAAAATAGAGTTTAACGATGAAAATTACCAACGGAATTTGTACACATTCTGTCAGTAAGCTTATTTAATGACAGAATTTATTGACGAAAAAGGTGTCGGAGATACGGCCGAAGGTAAATTTACAGATTGAAATTTTTTAGATCGTCGATAAATTTACTGATCAAAGGAGAAGATTTTTCTGTCAAAAAATTACCAACGGATTTGGTTATTTCGTCGGTAATTACCTACAAAAAAATTTCTGTCAACAAATCCAATATATTTTACCAACGAACTTTTTTTCAGTCGGTAAATTTGTTAAAAACTATTTTTTAAAATTTACCTGCATCTAAACATATCATATTATACTATAATTTAAGCATATCATATTATACTATAATTCAAGCATAATGCATTGCAAAAATATAAATGTAAGTTATATCATATTTCAAGTAAAAGAATTGAAATTATGACATTCATACTAAAAAAAAACTGATAATAAAGAACTGAAATTATTTTGTCAAAGAATAGACATTTTATCAAACACCTTATATGCATCAAAAATTTATCCCAGCATCACAACTAAAATAATGTCTTGTCCCTTCTATCACTAGCATTTATACCTTAAATTTGTTTTCAATCACAAAATATACAAATAAACGAAAGTAATCAAATACCTAAATTAACTTTCATCCAATATACGAAAAACACATGATAATAGTTGCAAAAATACCTCCACCGTAGGACACCATGACAATGGCCGGAGAAGATAGCGTTGACAAGCTAGAAAAGGAGTCCACAACAGAGAAATTGGAGAGAAGAAAATCGAAGATGAGTCGTTGGAAGAAGGAAGAAGAAGACGTAGGTGGGGAGGGAAAAATGTCGGGTGAGTTTAAATTTAAAATGAATTTATCGACAAAAATTTCTTTAGGTAAACTCAAAAAAATTTTGTTCCGCCAATATTTTTCTCCTTTTTACTGACGAATATCTTATATTGTCGCTAAATCTTTTACTGACAGATATCTTATACCGTTGTTAAAGTCCATCGCAAAATTTGCTGGGATGATTTCCCTTCATATTTAGCAACGGATAATAGTATTGTCTTTAAACGAAAAATTTTCTGTCAATTTTACCAATAGAAATGGATTTTCTATCTGTAATTTACAACCGTATATTTTTCGTCAGTAATTTTCTATCGGTAAAGTCCATCACAAAGTTTACCAGGATGATTTCTCACTATATTTAGTGACGGATAATAGTATCATCACTAAACAAAAATTTTTCCATCAATTTTACCAACAGAAATGGATTTTTTGTCAGTAATTTGCAACGATATATTTTTTATTGGTAATTTTCCGTCACTAATTCTTTCTTTTCTTGTAATGTTAAATAGAATCGTTGATCTATAGTATTCTTTAAGTGAAAAAAACCCTTAATTCAATTAAATAAAAGCGTTTACATTTTGTTCTTTAGGATAGAGTACATAAACCCCTTAACATTTCTCTAATTCTTGAGCCTTTCCTAAAGTTTCCATATTTGTGATTGGGTAAAAATCTTTTTTCTCCACATAAATATATCTTTATATAAAAGAAATACAATTTGGGGTCGAAGAATTTATTTTTTGCAATTTCTTTTACTTTACAAAAGTCTTCAAACTCTTTTTCCCTCTTGTTTGACTGTTTGATTGATCTCAGTCGTTACCTTAGCTATATAAAAAGAGAAGTATTAAGTTGATAAACATCTAATTGGAGTTTTATATCTTTTTTAGAAAGAATAAAAATAAAAAAGAAGTTCCAGTCACAATTCTTCGTAGGAATATTTAATGAAAACGTAGTCCACTACTTTTTATATTGACATTTCACAGAAGTTTTATGTTATTTCACTTTCTTTATAGACTTCTGCAATTTTAAACTTTTAATGCTTTGAAGGTTATTTATTGTTATTATTCAAAGTTTAATGACAATTTAGTCGATTATTTTTTATATTGAACTTTCACAGAAATTTTATGTCATTTTGCTCTCTGTATAAACGTCTGCAATTGTAAATTTTTAATGTTTTGCTTCCTAACCTATCCTTTTTGTTGATTGCGAAGCACGTCTATTTTAGACTCTACTGCAATAACTCACCGTGCACTCCTCTTTTGGCCCAGTTCTACAAGATAGAACCTGCTCCTGTACATGTAACATCCCATTACTTGTGAAAAAGTTAGAATAGTAAATATGAGGGATTAATGAGAGTTTAAAAAGGCATTTTCATACTCATGCATAATATGGCATACACATACGTGTGAATAGTAAATTTTTCTGTACATGAAAATAATTGTACATGCATTTGTGAATAATTCCGAGTATAATTGGACTAAGTTGTCAAGGATGATACAACTCAATCCAGCACTACCTCAGCCCAACCAGTGAAGCAGACGAATCCAAGCTCAAAACGCAGGCATAGCCAACAAGCAACGATTAAGCCAGCCAAGTTTGTTGATTATGTGGAGTAGAGTTGGTTACATAAGAGACAAAATTAGTTATGTACTCGGTATAATTACATATGCATATTTACAGCTGTTGTAACTAACTCTAGTATTAAATGAATAGCGTGCGTACAAAAAAGGAATGCATGGTTTAACAAATCCTTTTGCCTCTCTTCTCTTCTCTTCTCCTACCCTCTTCTTACTCTATTTTACTTTGTTCTTATCTGTTATTATCGATGCTCTACCATTGGTGCTCTCATTAGGTCCTTCTTCCCAGGATGATCGAGGGAACTACCACCCGTTATAAAGCTTTAAAAGACTTGATCAATAATCTAGCTAAAGATTTGCGTGAGATGCAGACTACTGTCCGACAACATTCCACGACAATGCAACAACAATCTAAAGAAATTTTATGCAATAGTAACACCAATTACTCAATCAAGCAAACCCTAGAGTTCATGTGTCAATCTCTCACACGATTAGAGAAACAACCATTGATGCCCAACCCTTCGCCACCACCGGTTCTCATTCCTGGTTCTTCTTCACAATCAGGCTTGTTACCTAAGTGGCTTCTGACAACGAAACAAGCACTTACCTGGACTGATTTGATGTGACAACTAGAGGTCTGTTTTGGCCCTTCTTTATTTATTAACCATGAAGCTCTATTGTTTAACTGCCCTTGCCTTGCCAGTACTTTCCTACTCCTCCCTCATTTTCGACTGTTATTTCACCTCGTCCATACCCTACACTACCTCCTAAACCATTTTCACCAAAAATACCTGTTAAACGTTTAACAATAGAAATGGAAGCTCGTTTTTCCAAAATATTTTGTTTTAATTGTGATGAAAATTTTTTGTTGGCCATCATTGTCCACACAAACAATTTCACTGTTTAATTGTTGATGATCAGGTTGACTCTTTGTTGAATGATATCAATATTGCATCCGTTAACACCATTGACTCTGAACCCGTACTTGCAAGTGAGGATCCACTTCCTACTATATCTTTACACGCATTCAAGGGTCATTTTGTTCCTTCTACACTGCGCCTTCAGGGTACTATCCATGGCCGATCTGTTCTTATTTTGGTCGATGGAGGATCGACCCATAATTTCATGCACGAAAGGGTTGCCCAATACTTGAAACTTCCTATTCAACGCTCACAATACATGAATGTTAAGGTTGGAAACGGTGATAATTTGTCATGTTCTGGGCTCTGTACTCAAATACCTATTGAAGTGGATGGTCATTGTTTTATCATCGATTTCTACTTACTTCCATTATATGGTACTGACCTTGTCTTAGGTGTATAATGGCTTGTTTCTGGGGGACCTATTCTTTTTAATTATACCAATCTGTGGCTGAGACTTGAACAGGATGGCAAACAACTGACTTTATATGGTATCAAACCGACTAGACTAGCGTCTATGACATTGGGACAAGTTCAACGATATCATCGTACTCATTCTATTTCCTCTTATTATCATTTGAGTGTTAGTTCAACGTTGGACACCAACACGGTTCGCGTTGAGGAGGACTTGTCTCCTGCCTTTTGTTCGCAATTCTATACTCTGTTACAAAATTTTTCTGTTATTTTTTCTACTCCTCGTGGATTACTACCTTTTCACCATATTGCACCTCGCATTCCCTTATAGCCTAGTGTTTCCCCATTCAATGTACACTCATACAAATACCCTTATTTTTAGAAATCTAAAATTGAGCACCTTGTTTGCAAGATACTTGCTGACAGCATTATTCAACCAAGCAACAACCCTTATTCATCTCTTGTACTTTTAGTTTAAAAAAAGGATGGTATGTGGAGATTCTGTGTTGATTATCGCGCCTTGAATGCAGTCACAATATGCGATCGATATCCCATTCCTACTGCAGAGGAACTCTTTGATGAATTACATGGTGCCACAATTTTTTCTAAGCTAGATCTACATGCCAGACTACCAATTAAGTTTACATCCAGAGGACCTTTATAAAACAGACTTTCGAACTCATGATGGACACTTTGAGTGCACTATTTTACCATTTGGATTAACTAATGCACCATCCGCTTTTCAATCTGAGATGAACGAGCTCTTTTGCACTGTTTTGAGGAAGTTTGTCCTAGTTTTTTAATGATATTTTAATCTACAGTGCCTCAGGTATGCTTCATTTACATCATTTATGTCATGTCTTTCATCTCCTACACCAACATCACTTTTATCTTAAAATAATTAAATGTGATTTTGTTTGCTCTTCCTTGAATTATATAGGTCACTTTATCTTTGCGATGGGCATTTCAGTTGATGATAACAAGATTACTGCTATTCGGGAGTGGCCTTCTCCTTCGACTATCAAGCAATTGCGAGGATTTCTGGGCCTCGCTGGGTAATATAGAAAATTTGTTCAATATTATGCCACATTGGCTTCTTCTCTTACGAAACTACTACGAAAAAATGCCTTCATTTGGAATTATGAAGCAGAGTAGGCCTTCGCAGTTTTGAAGCAAGCATTAATGTCCACCCCTGTCTTGACACTTCCTAATTTTTCCAAACCATTTACAGTGCAAACGAATGCTTCTGGGATAGGTGTTGGGGCGGTCCTTACTCAAGAAAATTAACCGATTGCTTATTATAGCAAACAACTACCTGGGCATATGCTCCAAGCTTCGACTTACGTCCGTGAAATATATGTCATTACCTTGGCTGTTAAACACTAGTGACAGTACCTTTTGGGTACTCACTTCATCATCCAAACTGATCATCAACCTTTAAAAA